>PVHY01007972.1:0-64112 GCA_004024945.1 Uropsilus gracilis
ATGTGCCCCCGGCGGGACTCGAACTGCTATCCCTGGCCCCAGCCGCGGCTTCTTAGGCTGCCACTTGCAGGCATGCGCCGCCATGCCTGGCCCTAATTGTGATTTTCTAATACTGTCTACTATCCACTTATATGTTTCCAGTTGTCTTGAAGATGATACTTCAGCTTTTGGTATCCTTTTCCCCAAAGGTCTTTTTAGTCTCTTTTTAAACCAGAACCCACATGATACTGCTTTTTTGAAAAGGCCATTTGTCTTATAGGTTATATCACTTCTGGAATTTTCTGGTTCTTTCCACATAGTTCTATTTTAATTTGCTCTTTTATCCCTGTATTTTCTTTAAACTGACAGTGAAAGGGAGTTACTTCTTTAGATTCAGGTTTAACATTTTTTATAGGAATGCTTCATAGGTTTTACTTTGTATCTCATATTGCATCACAATATGAGAAGCCTGTCATAAATGTACCACTATTAATGATGCTGAACTTGGTCATTAGTTTAAGACTAGATCTCATCATTGTAAAGACATTTCTCCCTTTTATAGCAAGCAGTCTGTGGAGAGGTGACACTTTGGCCTTCTTAGACTCCTTTAGTACCATTTCATTTAATGGTGATTATTATTACCCAAATCAGTTACCATTCCTTTTATATTGGTTAGTTTTCAATCTTCTGTAAATATTTCCCTTATCAGTTAGGGATAAATTATAACAAAAATATTTTATAAATTCTTAATTTTCACTTTAACAATTTTGGGAGTAAGGATTTGGTATAATAATACCTCTAGTGCCAGGCACGGTGGCTCGTGCCTGTAAGCTTCAGCCTATGAAGTGACTGGGGCTACGCGATTCGAGTCCTGCTGGGGCCCGTAGCGAGACCTAGTTCTAAAAAAATAGCTGGGCGTGGTGGTGCACGCCTGTAATCCCAGCTCCCTGGGAAGCTGAAGCTGGGAATTGCTTCAGTCTGTGGTACCCCGGGCAACGAGAGCCTGGGGTTCCACAGGCAAAAATATCGAGACCTCATCTCAAAAAACAAAACAAAACTCTAATGGTGGCCAATGGATTATTTTTCTTGCTCTTTGTTTCAGTACCACTACAAATTCATAGTTTAATGTTGATTTATTCTATGTTTTACCAGTAATTTTTTTTGATGTTCAAAATCACCCTTTTTGACTTAGGGGAGCTTGGTATGTGAGTGCTTTTTTGCTTTTTTTTTTTTTTTTAAATAAAAGCCAGTTCCATTAAAACAACAAGACCATAGTTCTAACAACAAAGGCCTAAGAGCTTCCTAAAGAAACTCATTTAGAACTTCACCCTGTACTGAGAACTTGTCAAAAACAAAAGTAAAATAAGCTACTACATCTTATTAGCAAGTGTGTCTACCTTGCCAAGTGATCCCCAATCCCAGCTGTGACTCCATAGGCTGTCGCTCACAGGCAGGCGCCACCATGGCCGGCTTTTTTTGCTTTCTAGTACAAGGTGTTCCTGGCTCATTTGTATTTTTTCTGACCCAGATGTGAAACCCTCACCTTAGTGTGTGTGTGTTTATAGATGCTATAGACATGTGCGTGCACATACACACAATTCTAAAAAAGTAAAAGTGCCTTTATATTGATATAATACACTGAATATTTGACTCACTTCTGTGTCTCTGCTGTTCCTGGGTTCCTGGGTTTAGACCTCACAGCGTCCTTGCCTTGAGTACCCTATGTGAAGGATTAGTAGTATTTTGGGAGAAAGCATTTCTTCACTCTCCTCCCAGAATAAGTTTAGCTGTAGAGGAAACTGGGAAGCTTCTTGTGATTTTGTCTTTTTTTTCTGAGGTGAAAGATACACAGAATGAAATTGTGTTTCAAAAGCTTTCTTTAAGGTTTTGGGGTTTTGAGTGTTTGATAAAAACATCTTTGGTATATAAGCACAAGTATTCATTCGTCTTTCCTCCCTTTTTTTCTCACTTTCACACTTTACACAGTTGGAGTGTTACATAAGGTGATGCTGTATGTAATAGCATATATTTTTCATTATTACTAGAATTTCATCATAAAAAGGTAGTGAGACAAGTTGTCCTTGATTAGGGAAAAGTTTCAGATAGGCCATGAACACTGCTGTCTTAACTTAGGGTGTGGAACAGTGCTTATTAATCCTGTGCATTTCTGTCATGTCCTGTAGAATCAAGAGAAATGTCATTGCATCCATGATGTTTTCTGAAAATCGAGCACACTAATTATAAAAATGAAAGGTAGAGTAGAACTGTATTCTAAGGCTGGTTTTAGGAACTGGGCAAATTGCTGCCTTGACAGAATATGTTTTATTGGCATCTTGCCATGTAGTATTTTGATAAATCTGATTTCATGATACTTAAACTCTGACAATTAACAACATTCTGATATTTATCAAAAGTCCACTTTTTCTTTTTACTGTTTTTCCATATTTACTTTCAGACTTTATAAGGTTGTGTTCCATCAGGTGTCCTAACAATTGTCTCCCCAAATTTAATTCTGATTGTGTTCAGGAAAGCATACTTTTGGTTGTTTTTAGGTATGATGAATCACTTGGCAAGGTAGACACACTTGCTAATAAGATGTAGTAGTAGCTTATTTTACTTTGGTTTTTGACAAGTTCTCAGTACAGGGTGAAGTTCTAAATGAGTTTCTTTAGGAAACTCTTAGGCCTTTGTTGTTAGAACTATGGTCTTATTGTTTTAATGGAACTGGGTTTTATTATGTTTAATAGACTGTCAACATTTTAACTGTTGCTCTGTGTGGCAGAGCTGTCATTTCACTTTGGGAGAACTGGATGCAGACCTCTTGGGAATTAAACGTTCAGCTAGTAATCCTTACTTGACCATGAAGACTTTATTTTTGACTATTTCTAAGAAGGTGGAAGTCTTACTTCTTTCTGTCTTTAAAGGAAGAAAAAGTATATAGTCAGTCATCTCAATAATTAATTTTGTTACTTAAAAACAGATTCTACTTTGTTTCTATGATGTTTATGATTTTTACTATTTTAGATACTTTATGGCTGGAATCATAGTATTCATCCTTTTATAACTGGTTTGTTTCATTTAGCATAGCATCCTTGAGGCATGTGTCAGAATTTCCTTAATTTTTAAGACCGAATAATATTCTATTATATATACATACATATGTGTATCTACACCACATTTTGTTTATCCACCCATCTGCTGATGTATACTTGGGTTGCTTACACCTTTTAGCTGTTGGCTGTATAAACTTTGCTGTACAGATACCTCTGAGACTCTGCTTTCAGTTCTTCTGTGTATATATCCAGAAGTGGAATTGCTGAATCATATGGTAATTCTATTTTTAATTTTTTTGTCAAACTATCATACTTTTTAACAGCAGCTGCATCATATTATGTTCCTATCAAGAGTACACAAGGGTTCCAATTTCTTTGCATCCTTGCCAACACTTGTTACTTTGTTTTGTTTTGTTTTGATAGTACACTCTAGTGGGTGTGTTTTAATTTGTATTTTTCTCAACTTTATCTTTTATTGAAACTAAGTTTTAAACTTTAACTGAGATAAATTTAGTGTGTTTTCCCCTCAGTGTGTGTGTTTTGAGTTTTAATTCAGTTATATGAGATAATAGTTACATTCTCTAACAAGTTTTAAAGTTTTGCTATTCACATTAAGTTTCAAATCTGCCTAGTATTTTGATATATGATATGAAATAGGGCTCTAATTTTGTCCCATAAAGATGACCCTGAGTTAGGGATTTAATTTTCTTTCAAGGGTAAACTTGTACCCAGCATAATTTTTTAATAGAACTTTATAATGCCACTTATGTTTACTGATACATGTGGATTTGTATCTATATTCTCTATTTTGTACCATTGGTATGTTTATCTGTCTTATGCAGGTATTACATTGCCTTAATTAGCATAGCTTTATAATAATTGTTCATATCTGGTAGGACAAGTCTTACAGCTTTGTTCTTTTTCTATTCATCAAGTCACTGAAAAATCCTGTCAGATGGGTATCTTTTAATGAAGCTATTTACTCTCCATCAAGTATAATGGAATGATAGTTGCCTTATCTCTGACCCCCTCCAAAAAATAAAAAAACCTCCTTAAGTTTGTTTCTTGTTTTGAATGTACCTTTTATTTTCATTCCACTTGATTTTCTGTCTTATGACTATCTTCAAATGGAGGGGAACCTTGTTATAATTTGTTATTTCTGGTAAGGACACCAACTAAAACAGTTTTGGTAAAGGTATTGGTGTTCTCTGGTGTTGATTTTCTGGACCATAAGAAAAATAAATATTTAGTTGATGTAAAAAGAGATTTGTCAAAAGGAAATAAATGCTTATCCTAAAGTCTTAGGAAAACCTGAACAACCAAGCCTCAGGAAGGACTGTATCCAAGATGGTTCTAGGGTCATCAGCAGAAGGGTTAATAAACTCCAGTGTTTCACCATAAATAACATTTGGTGATCATGAGGCATAGTTCAGGTTGCTGACTAGATCTGATTTGGTCAAACTGAAGATTGAATTCTCCTGGACCAGATACCTGCCCCAGATTGAGAAAGGGAGAGTTTGGTACAAATAGGAGTTTTAGGGGTGGCTGAAATTATAGGCACATTCTCTTAGTGCTGTGGTTCTTAAGCTTTTTTTTTTTTTTTTTATCTCAGAACTCTTTACCTCTAAAAATTGTTCAGTATTGCAAAGGGATTTTGCTGCAATTTGTAGCTATTGATATTACCAAATTAAAGTCTTAAAAAATATTACTTTAAAAAGCTAACTTATGTTAACAAATATTTTTATGAAAATAACTTTAAAAAACTAGTAAGAAGGGTGGCATTTTTCACTTTCACTTAAATATCCGACTTAATAGGAGAGCTGAATTCTCTGTTTCTTTATTCAGTCTAATGTAATAGATTGTTTTGATTGAAGGGTATGAAGAAAATGTGACATCAAAGGATGTGTTGTCAGGAAAGGGAGGCATATTTTCAGACAGTTCTGCAATTCTTCTCTGATAGTACACCAAAACTTCACAATTGGTAGTTTCTTACCAGTTTAAGGTGCTGTATGGAATCAAATCATATTGATGTTACTGTTACATTAAAATTCTTCCTCACCAGGGCCGGGCACGGTGGCTCGTGCTTGTAAGCTTTAGCCTATGAAGTGGCCGGGGCTAGGGATCGCGGTTCGAGCTCCGCCTGGGGCCCATAGCGAGACCTAGTTCCAAAAAAAAAATAGCTGGGCATGGTGGTGTGCGCCTGTAATCCCAGCTACCTGGGAAGCTGAGGCTGGGGATGGCTTGAGTCTGTGGTACCCCGGGCAACGAGAGCCTGCGGTTCCACGGGCAAAAATAGCAAGACCTAGTCTCAAAAAAACAAAAAGTTCTTCCTCACCTACTTTGAGTGAACCTTTTATCTGTACCTGATTTTAAAAGACCTTGCATTTGTTGTTTAGGAAATAATTGGTTCATTGAGTTAAGTAGATCTTCTAAATGAGATCTCATAATGCAGTATCATAAAAGTCATCTTAGTTAATATCACTTCCCATTTCATCAGAAAAGCCTTAAGTATGGGGAATCTGTCAAGCAGCTGCAAAATTTCCAAAATTCTAGTTAGTATTTGATTAAAAATTTGAATTTTGTCACTGGCAACAAATACTATCCATTGTTTTCCTTGAAATGACAGACTCATTTATTTATTTATTTATTTATTTATTTGTTTGTTTGTTTGTTTGTTTACTTACTTACTTACTTACTCATTTATTCATTTATTGAGGTGATAAAGGCAAGTTTATTTAAGAAAAGGGAAATGAAAGCTCAGAAATAAAAGAAGACAGAAGGCCAAACTGAGTTGGCTGGGCTCAGGAGGGGGTAGGGATGTTACCTCACTTCATTTATAAGAAAATGTATGCTGATTATTCATCTGACTAGTTTGACCTTTATTTCAAGTAAAAGTAATGATCCACTGAAAAAAGCAATTCATCTCACAACTTAAGAGTAGGTGCTTTTCTGTAGACAGTCATTGTACTTAAGTGTCCTGCAGAAGTGCTTTTTACATACTTCCTATTTCTTCACACACAATATTTTAAAGACCCAAATTTAAGGGTTCAGATTTAATGCAACTAATGATTTTTATTGCTGCAGCAAGAATATTTTTTTTAAATTAAATACAAGAATATTCTTAAGTGAAATAATTTAAAGAAAAACATGACTGTTACAGTTTGATCCTATTACTTTGTATGCTAAGGCATCGGCAGTTTTGACCAGTATTGATTTTGGAGCACCAGTGCAAATGTCAACACAGAAAGACCAGCAGTTTCTAAGTATTATGAAAATAGTTTCAAATTAACAGACTCCTTGAACAGGGACCTTCAGGAATCCACATACTACAATCTTAGGAGATGGTATGGTAAAGGAAACAAAGGTCTATTCTGAGGTACAAGTGTTTTAGAGTAGAATTTTACAGAATTGCTAATGCCACGATTTAACATCACTTAACCTGATTTCACAGTGATGAGAAACTTCAAAAAGATCATAAAAAGTTTCACATTTCTTGTTAAACAGAAATGTTTCCCTAGTAATTATCTTTTTCAGGCAGCAAGAATTTAAGGTATTCAGATTTTCAGCCAGATAGTCTTTCAAGTATGCAATAATCTTAGGGTAATCCATTTTAATATAACTTATGGAATTTACATCATCATAGTAGCACATGCAGCTTAACATTTTTTCAGTTGAATATATTTAAAAAAAAAAAAAAATCTGAGCTCCAAAAATTGCATTTGGGAAGAACTTACCTTTTCAGAGAAAGAGTAATGGAAGTTAAGACAGGAATCTACCTGTCTTTATCTACCGGTCTTGGAATCTACCATTCCAAATTTATCTTTGGGACATTAAAGGTTCTTGTTAAAAAGAAACAACCCACTATCTGTCCTCTCCTCCCATTTATGTTTTATCACAGAGAAAGGATTAGTGGTGTTAACTTACTTCGTGTGAACAAATATCTATTTGTTGTAGGGCCTATATTGTTGAGTGACTATAAACAAAAGGTATTATAAAAGGTCCAGAGAAAGGGCCATGTCCTAAAATGGGAAGCAATTCAGTCAATTTTCTATATTTTGGTGTTTAGAAACGGAAGAGATTATTCAGTTGGGGAAGTTGGAGTGAGAGTCAGGAATTTCTGTGGAAGTTACATTTGAGCTGAGTTTTGAAAAGTAGATATTTTGGAAGCTGGAATTTTGATTGGCAAACTTGGGGATGGAATTCAGATGGAAGGATTGTCATCTGAGAAAAATTGGAGGTGGGGAAATGCAGTGAATCTACTAGCTACAGTGTAATATAGCTGAAGCAAAAGGCACAAGGAATAAAGGAAGGTAAGACAGGAAGTAAATTGGTCCAGAACATGGAAGGCCCTCTACCGAAGCCAGGCAGCTAGAGTAATGTGGTAAGTGATGAACAGACTTTTTAAGTTTCTGGTTGGAAAAATAACAAAATTAGAGTATGTTTTCTGGAAATTTATTTGACCTTATTTATTGGAATAAGTACTTTGTGCCACTTAAGAATGAGGAACAGTAGTATGTGTTTTGGTGAACTAAACAGAAAATTCCTACTTCTAGGAAAGGAGCTTTAATATAAACACAAATATAATTACACATGTCTATAAATGTTTAAAAGAAAGGAAATTACCGTGGGGATAGTGGGGGAATTAAATTTAGTTGGGGGAATCAGGGAGGAGTTAATAGTTAAGAAACAAGACAGACAAAAATTCCTTCTCACATATTTCTAGGATTTGCTTTGGTTTAATTTTGAAATATGATTTGAGGTGACTAGAAGCGGAGGGGAGTGGGGACAAAGTGTGGGGGCACTTAATGGTCTGTGGCAAAGGGCTGAGGGCTTTGGTGATAGGTGACATAAATCTGGGGAGTTGTGAGCCTATTCTCCTAAATCATACTTGGTGTTTTAAATGGGCCCTTACTCTTGAATTTAAAAAAAAAAAAAAGGCCCTTGCTCTTGAAGTTGGTATCTGGCAGTAAGCTAGATAAAATATGTGCTATGTTAGGAAGTGGTAAGTCCCAAGGAGAAAAACACAATTGGAGAGAGAGATAAGGAGTGCTAGGGTGTGGATTGCAATTTTAGAATGGCCAGGGAATATGATGTTAAATCATAACAAAGGTAATATTTGAGTACATACCTATAGACAGTGAGTGAAAGAGTGAACCAGAACTCCACACTGAAGCACAAAGGCCATAGGACTCTACATTCCCAACATAGCCAGAGAACCAGTGTTAAGTGTAACTAGAGTTAAGTGAGCCAGGGAGGTAATAGTAGAAATGAGGTCAGAGAAGTTGGGAGTCTAGAGCAGTGCTCCTCACACTTAGCCACATGTTAGAGTCACCTGGGGAGCTTTAAAAACTCCTGATGCTACACTCAGTACCACTTAAATCAGAACCCTTGCCTTGCAGGTGGGACTCAGTGGCAGAGGTGATGGTGAGAACTAGATTTGAGAAGTATGTTACAGAAAGAATCCATTTAATTATAGATTGAATGTGGGTTGGGGGGGAAAGAAAGGGTAAAAATGACTTCCAGATTTCTGGTTCAAGCAATTGAATGGGTAGACATGCCACTTACTGAGATGGGAGTGGGAGATGGAAAGGAATTGAGAAGTAGGTTGGGTTTGGAAGGAAGATTAGAAATCAGGAGTTCAATTTTAGACATGTTAAACTTGAGATGTGAATTAAACTAAGTATAAATATGTTAAGTGGGCAGATACATGAGTGAACTGAGGTTGAAACTTGAGGTAATAAATTTGTGTGTCATCTGCTTGTTGATTGTCTTAAAAGTATCTAAATGACATCATATGTGATAAATGTGATGGGGAAAGAATTGGAGATGTAGGAACTAATTAGTCTTTCCCACTAATCTGAACTAGAATTAGTGCTAGCATGAACTAGGATAGTAGCAGTGGGCTTAGAAAAAGAGTGGGCTGGAAATTTGAGGATCTGTGAAGCAGTAAGTAATGGGGTAGACATATGCAATGGGGTGGACATTAGGCAAAGAATGAAAGATAACTTTGAGATATCCAACCTGGGTGAATAATCCATCTGTTAGCAGATTTAAAGTAGTCAAAAAGAACTGATTTAAGGAAAAAAGCATAGTTTTTGGCTTTGGTATTTACATTTAGGAGAGGCTGCCTAGCAGGCAGGCAGGTGATTCTATTGCACTGGGTTTTGAAAGAGCATATAAGGTTTGAAATATAGATCTACCTTTCATTTAATAAAAATCATTTTCACCGTGCAAGCAGAAAAGTTTATGAAAATAACTGCATATATATAAAGTTTATCGTCACTTATTAGACCCTCTATGATAAGGGTGCCTGCCTGTTTTTCTGTGTTGTATTTCTCTATGGTCATCATTTTCAACCTGCACTGACTTTCTGTTCTAATATACCCAGCTAGGTCCTCCCTGAGGGCTTTTGCACTGTTTGTTTTCTCATTTTGACTTTCCCCCTTCCTTTTGGTAGAGGGGAGTTCAGGGGGAAAAAAATGAGAAGTTGTTTTTTGGGAAATAGATAAACGTTCCAAGAGATCCTTGCTAAGATATGAGAGTATGGATGAATATCTTTAGTGGAGTGACTGTGGGAGTCATTAAAATTGAAGTCCTCTCAAACACAAAAACAGAGTACCATGTTGTTTTAGAGTATCCTGGTACTTAGATCTGTTGATCATAGATGCTGTGTCAGTGCTGTTTAAGAAAGGAAAAAACTCAATTTTATTCTTCTACATGGCTGTTTTTCTTTTCTTATCTGATAAATTGTTTTACTTTTTTAAGTTCTACTTTCTAGATCTCACTTGATCTACAAAAGAATTTGGAGGTAGGGAAGGACAAGACAATTCCAATTCTGGGCATCTTCTGTTAATTATCATGTAAGGGATTCTAGGGAATATTTGTTAATTGTCAAGAAAGTGACAATAGTGTAGAAAGTAATTCAGAGGGAACCAGTATGATTAGGAAGCACTTCTAGGCAAAGTGGAACTTGACTTACATCTAGCAGTATGGAGGACTCACATAGATGGTTGGAGAACATACCTGTTTTCAGAATGGTATGAACAAGTTTGAGGAGGCACTTGGATAAGCGTGTAAGAGCTGACACATAATCTAAAGTCTCTCTGCTCTAGTATTTGGAGAGAAGGGTGCATGTGGTATAGTGGACAGGCTTGTTATATCCTAGATGACTGATTTTATTTTTAGTACATCTGAACTAAGGGAGGTGAAAAGTGTTACATGTGTAACTAAGATCTGATTATATCAAAACATTTTAAAATTCTAAACATTTTATTTTTGGAATGTATTATCTGATTTCTCCTCTGGACTTTAACTAAAAATTATATTTGCGCTCAATTGAATTAATATTAATTCCTATGGTATTAGGTAAAGTAGCTGTTACTAGTATTATTTAAACAAACTAATACAGTAATTTTTTTTTTTTTGAGAGAGTAGGTATCACTATTTTTTGTTCATGGAACCACAGGCTCACATTGCCCAGGGTACCATAGACTCAAGCAATCCCCAGCCTCAGCTTCCCAGGTAGCTGGGATTACAGGCACGCACTACAGGCACGCACCACCATGCCCAGCTATTTTTTTTTGGAACTAGGTCTTGCTACGTTGCCCAGAGCGGAATTCAAACCACGATCCCTGGTCCCAGCTGCTGCTTCCTAGGCTGCCATATGCGCCACCATGCCCAGCTAAACATTTTTTTTTATAGATGTATAGGAAATGGTTATATATTTACATGAAAATTATGATGGTTATATATTTATTTGCAAAGCATGAAAATTAAATACTGAATTTCCTATAGATCTTTAAAGTTCACATCACAAGAAAAAATATTTTTTTGTAACTGGTGATGTTAGCTACATTTATTATGGTGATTATTTCATAATTTGTACACGTCTAAGTCATTGTTATATACCCAAAACTAGTACCTTGTTATATGCCAATTATATATCAGTTAAAAAAAAAAGAACTTCCCAGTACTTAATATTTACTTTATTATGTAGTTTGAAGACTTGTTGCAACTCTTGTGGATCTCAATTTTTCTAAAATTCAAAGGGTTTAGATTAGGTGATTGCTGAAGTTCTTTCTGGCACTAACAGTGTTATATAACCTGATTATTTGAAATAAAGAATATCTAACTCCATGGGCCCCTACGTCTGTGGGAGCAGTTGGCTTGTTCCCTCATGGCTTCCCAGGTCTAGATTGAAAACTCACTTGTTCTTTTATTTCTAAATGACACTTAGAAATTTTAATTCAAAAGAATTTTATGACTGAGATTGAGCCTCAAGAGGATGCTGAGGTTGAAAGGAATTATTATGTAATAACAGTGAATTTTAAATTATTTGCATTTAAATTGATCATAGGGATTTATTTTGCTCTAGCATCCTAGTATTTTGAAAAAAAATTTTTTTTAGTATTTTGAATTCTTTATGTGTATGTCTTTAATGTGTATGGTAGCTAGGCTGTATATATACCAAGCCATAGGAATTCATATTAACTCGGTGCAAATATATTTTCGAGTTTAAATTCACAGGAGAAATCAGATAATACATTCCACATAAAATGTTTAGAATTTTAAAATCTGTTTTGATATTATCAGGTCTTAGTTACACCACTTTTCACCTCCCTTAGTATATATAATTGAGAAATGACTTGTTTTTTGTTAAACTCAAGCTTTCTCTATAAAATTCACGTTCATTTCAAAGCTATATTTTTATGTATTCCCTCCTAACATCATATTCTTTTCACTAAATTGCATTACTTTTGACTTAAGAGAATCAAGGTAAGATAGTGTACAGTGACCAGTTAGTTCTGATAAGCCTTCTGAGGATGTTATTAACTTAATTTGTAAATAAGCTGTTTCTTTGGTTTCACCAGAGTTGATTGGACTTGGGAAAAGTGGCTAATCAGACTCATAAGGGGCTGACAGATAAAATAGAATGCCTTTTTTTTTTTTTTTTTTTTTTGAGACTAGGTCTTGCTATTTTTGCCCATGGCAGGCTCTCCTTGCGATTACAGGCACGCGCCACCACACCCAGCTATTTTTTTGGGACTAGGTCTCTCTATGGGCCCCAGGCAGGGACTCGAACCGCGATCCCTAGACCTGACCACTTCATAGGCTGAAGCTTACAGGCACGAGCCACCATGCCCTAGAATGCCATTTTATTGACGCACTTTGAAGAGTAGTCTTTCCTATGACCTAGAAAACATGTATCTGCTCTTTCCATTTCCCTCCTACTGACAGGATGTTAAAACTTAGTAATAATAACTAATGTTTATTGAGCACTTAATATGTGTCAGACACTACTCCTAAGGACTTAACATGTGTTCAACTCATTTACTCTTTACAGTAACTTCATGAAAGAGGTATTTTATAGGTGAGGTGTCTGAGACATAGACTTTTTTTTTTTTAATTTTTAAAAAAATTTATTTATTTTTATTCTGAGACAGACATTTTGTTAGTAACTTGTTTGACTTGTTTGAGATACACAACCAGTAGCTATGGTGGTATTAAAAAAAAAAAAAAAAAAAAAGAACATGACCAATATTGTATGATAATTACAAAATGAAAAATTAAAAAAAATCACTCAGTGAACATGAAATGTTAGCAAAGAGAGGTAAAAAATACTTGAGACCATTTTTCCTGGATCATGATATAGATCCTTTTTCAGATAACTAATCAGTACCTGCTATCTTCTGCTACTGCTAGATATGGGGCTTATGAAGGTGAATATAATACAGCTAGATGCCCTCCTGGGACATTAGCCTAGTAGGAAACACATAATTACAACATCAGGAGATCTACACACTGAGAATGAGGAGGAAGCATATAATTCTTCTTGGAGAGATGAGAGTGGCTGTTTATGTGGATGAAGGAAAGGGTGGATGAAACAGGCTAAGATGCAAACAAGAAAATCAGCTACTCTAAAGTAGCTGAAAGGTTTGCAGTTGAGATAATACTTGTATCCTGAACTAGTGTTCTGGTGTGTATTTCTGAAGATAAAACTAAGACAAGAAGATTGACTAAATGGGGAATTAGAGCTGGGAGTAGTGAAAAAGAGTTGAGAGTTAAGGCTAACTCCTACGTTTCCAGTTTGAGTGCCTGGGTGGGATTGCCAGAGGACAGGTGTTGGGAGGAAGACGGGCTGATGAGTTAACTATGGGAAAAGCCATGTGTTGGTATCCAGTAGCAGAACATTGGTTTGTAGTACAGAAAAGGTACAAAAACCACAGGAATTAATGAAATGGAGCCATTGTAGTGATTGGGATTGGCTAGAAGGCAGGAGCAAAGGTAGAGAGGAACCAGTATTACTTTCTTTTTAGTAGATCTTTGTTTAAATGTTTAGATCCTGTTTTGTGTGCTTGGCTTTTGAACTGTTTAGATAACTCTTACTTACTGTTCTAATAACAGACTTTTTTTATTTTGATTGTGATGGTGGTTACATGTGTATTTTGTCAGAATTAATAGAACTATACACAGAAAGATAAAATTTACTGTACATGAAATTATATTTTAAAACCCAGAAACATCCAGAGTTTAGTGAATGCCCTGGTGCTCCTTTCATAGACCTGGTTAGAACTTTTTATAATGCAAGCATCTTCAGTAAATTCCTCTGATCTTTCTCAGTGATTCTTTGAGGGAGCTCACACAATGGGTGGATTTAAACTGTATTCATTCTCCAGGTCCTTAACACTGCTTATAGAGAGGCAAGAAAAGATCTGAAGAGTTTACAAACTAGTTAATGAGTCCTTGTACTGATTTGAGTGTCCCCTTCCTCCCCCCAAATTGGCTTATTTCATTAGGGATTTCCTATCTTATCTTTTAAAATATTTTTTAAAGTTCTTTTTAATAAATTTTCATTTCCAAATATGATAGAATTGAAGTAAAGCTCATAATTTTTCTAGAATAAAGAATGAGGGTAACTATATCACAAAATACAAAGATATTTTGAATTAGCTAAATTAACATCAGTTATGAATGTCAAAGTTTATAGACAAGAAATACTCCTAAAAGTTTTTAGGTTAATTACAAATTGTGTGAATGTCTCAAGGACATTGGACACCAGTTTTTGGTAATTTATTACACAGCAATAGAAAACTAAGACACCTCCCTTCCTCCAATGGACTGTGCCCTGACTACTGTGCATATACATGGAGTAAACACTCATTAGAAACGCAAACCATGAGAAAAAACAAACTACTTTTGAAGGTTTCCGTTACATGATTTTAAGTTAGGATAAACTTTTCTAGCAAGTATGGCAAATAACCAGTAAATATACACTTTGTTAACCAGACTACAGTCAATCTTAAGCCATTATTTGTATCATAGTAGTTTGCCATTTAACATCGCAACCCAGCTAATGTTGCTTTTGTTTGTTCTTGACAGTGTGTGCTTGCTCAGTGTTGAATTGAAAGTTTTTGGATTTGATTTCTGGATTAGTTTCAAGTAGTCATTTATTTTTCTCTCCTTGATCCTTTGCCACTTAATACCAATTTCAAGTCCAAGAAATTCTTGTGTGTCTTAGAAACAGTACATTGCATTGAAGGTTATAATTATTTCATATCAGTCTGAGACCTGCCTCTTTAATTATATGATTAAAATATTTGTTTTCCTTTGGTTTGTAATTTTTACTTGAAAACTCTTAGCATAAAATTTTTATCTGCTAATATGTAGAATTCAGTCTGGTAGATGGGACATTGAATTCATTTATATGGAATTTGCCAGCAACTGGAAGACTTAATTTTTCTTCAGCTGCAGCCAATGTTAAAAGACTTACCCAAAACATGTGCCCACAGGTAAGGGGTTTTTATTAGTGATAGAATTCAGGGACCTTCCACACAATTTTTTGATAATACCATGAGCAAGACCTGTACCAATTAACCCTAATATTTTGCTTTCTGTTCCATTTAGTTCATCTCCCATTCCTTTCTTAGTCAGTGCCCTGTTGGACCTGAACTCGGCTCTGAGACCAGGTTCAGAGTCTGACCCTGGATAGTTCATGGTTTAGTGAGAGCAAGGACTGAGAAGACCACCTTCATTTTGAGAGAAATTCTTTGGGTTCTTAACCAGATTTCTGAACTTAGCCATGCTTCATTAGGATACTGTGTAAATTAACTGTTCCTCTGAATACTTCGTTTTATTTTTATTTTATTTTATTTTTTTTGGTCAATGTTTAATGTGAAGCTTTAATTGAGAGACTTCTTTACAATGTGAGAAACTGGGAGCAGTTTCCTTTTTTTTTTTTTTTTTTTTGAGACTAGGTCTTGCTATTTTTGCCCATGGAACCGCAGGCTCTCCTTGCCCGGGGTATACCCCAGACTCAAGCAATCCCCAGCTTCAGCTTCCCAGGTAGCTGGGATTACAGATGTGCGCCACCATGCCCAGCTATTTTTTTGGAACTAGGTCTCACTACGGGCCCCAGGCGGGACTTGAACCGCGATCCCTACTTCCGGCCACTTCATAGGCTGAAGCTTACAGGCACGAGCTACCGTGCCCGGCCTTGGGAGCAGTTTTCTTAAGAGATTTAGTATTGGATGTGGTTGGTTTAATTGGGCAAGAAAAGAAAGTGTTGGAATAATCTTACAGAGGATCTTCCAAAGTTCTAGCTTCTCTTGTTTCTCACAAAATTAGAGGGCGTGCCTCCTGAAAACAAACTACATTAGACAATGCTGTATTTACATGATTCTAAAATTAGATTTTTCCCCACATTTCAGTATAGGACTAAAGTATTGTTTTTTCTTTTATCCCTAAGAGGGATATAATAAATATTTATAATATACAGATGTAATACATATTGAAGGAAGGCAAAATAAATACTTACAATAGCAAAGTACAGGAAAGCAAAATGAGAACTTTTGTATTCATTCGTTTGATTTTAGAAACTCGTGTTCTCTTACATACACACATCTACACATAATCATACATTTCTAGAGTTGATTAGCATTTAGGTTGTTTGCAAATACTTATGTTAAACTAAGATGATAATTCTCAGGGCTGGGAACGGTGGTGCGTGCCTGTAAGCGGCAGCCTAGGAAACCGTGATGGGGACCGGGGATCGTGGTTCGAGTCCGTCCGGGGCAACGTAGTGAGACCCAGTTCCAAAAAATTAGCTGGGTGTGGTAGCGCGCGCTTGTAGTCCCAGCTACCTGGAAAGCTGAGACTGGGGATTGCTTGAATCGGTGGTACCTGGGTAACGTGAGCCTGCGGTCCCATGGGCAAAAATAGCAAAACCTAGTCTCAAAAAAAAAAAAAGCAAAAACCATAAAAAAAAGATGATAATTCTCAAAATAGATGGGTGAGTTAATAGTTACTTATTGAGTACTTCATGCTAGACATTATAACAATTATTTAATAGAACCTAAAAAATACACTGAATTGCTTCTGTGTAAGCTTTGTTAACATTTTTATTACCTCTGGAGTCATGCACTGTCCCCTTTAATTTGGGAATAAACATCTGAATTGATTTTTCAATGTGCTGAAACTATGTCTGGGTGAATATAGCCAGATTATATGTGGATTAATTTAGCCATACATGTTATTAAGCCTACATCCTGATTTAAAAAAGAACCAGACCTCCTTGGGATCCTTAGAAACTGCAATACAAATAGCTTACCTTTTCTCCCTGTGTCTCTCCTCCTGGATATCCTCATACTCCACCTCTGTTTATTTTCTGACTATTCCTTCTTTTGCGAACACTTTAAGAAAGCAACACTGAGATCTTCTCAATAATCAACAGATAAGAACCAGGTGTTATGTCTGCTGTGGTTTTTGTCTAGAGTTTGCCCAGTTAATTCATAAGATACTCTTTCTGGCCTTCTTTTGTTTGTTTTTGTTCTAAGTCTCTCTGTCTCTTTTGCTTAAGGTTTGCTTATGTCTCCTTGTCTCTTCCCATTCTGGATGAATAGTGTATCAGAGGGTAGGTGCTCAGTTTGGTAGTAACAGTCAAAATAATGCATAGACTCTAGGGTTTACTTGCACTTATATTCAGTGCATCTATTTAACACTATTTAATTGTTTTTGATGGCAAAAATCTAGAAACTATAGAGCAGGATACAGTACAAATCTTTGTGGCCATTAGAAAGAATAATGTAAATATATGCCCGCAGGAAATATGAGCCCGTTGTTTATGTCTGTGTGTGATTGCACATGGCTTTTTTGGTTGGTTTTGTTTATAAAGAGACAAAAGAAAACAGTTATTTTCTTTTGACTTTAGAAGAGAAAATTCAGTATGTGGAGGGGAACCTCTTCTTTTTATTTGCAATTTCCATTACTTGAATTGTTTATACTCAATATATTGATTTAAATTTTTCAAAAGTAGATATAAAGAAGCAGATACAGTTTTAACAGTCTTTCAAAGGAGCATAGAATTGTAGTTCTGAAAGGAACTTTAGAGATTCTTGGACAATCACTCTCAACTTAAGAATGAGAAAATTCAGATTTAAGAATGTATCTGCAAAGCTCATGCTAGAATTCAATTCCTGACGATAGCAAAAGCTTATGATTATGTTAACTTATCCTAGTCTCATTCTAACAATTTATTTAATGATGTCCATTTGTCATTGTGAAGAAATTGATTTTGGAAGACACAATAAAATGTTGACCTTTGTAAGATCTTGAAGTTAATACTTCTGACAGTAAAGATAAAGTGGTAGTATCAAGTCTTAAACACATTTTTAACTTTGAATATCCAGTTCTTTAAAAGTAAATGAGTTCTGTATTTAATATATAAAGTGAATTTATGTCTGGAATTCAAAGCTTCTCTTTTCAATCTGAATAGCTCTCACTTTATAAATTTTACAAATTAACTTTACTGAATTTTTGTCTCTCTGCTAACCAGGGTGAATAGTTGGAAACTAATCTTTATGACTTCTAAGTGGCTTGCTAAATTATTTAAAGGCAAAGTGTGCAATTAAAAAAAGTATGCTATTAAAAAAATAAAGGAGAAAAATGTATATATTTAGGAGAAGCTCTATAAGTTCTTGAAAATATAAGTTTTTTTCTCCGTAAATTGAGTCTTTTCCTAAATTCAAGGAATGTTTTGTCTTTTTTTAAACCAAGCAAAGAAATTGGTAGTGATGAGACTGATAATTCAGCGTTGTGCTAGACATCCAGATTGTATTCAATAAATATTTTTTATGGTTGAATTACTTTAGGGTTAAAGCAATAGAAACATTAATGTTAAGACTAGCTGTTGGATTTAGGATAAAAATCTATCATTGCTTGTGACTTTACTACTTGGTGGGGAAAAGTTTACTCTTCCAAAGTTTAAGTAATCGAAATGGGTTTACTATTTGATAATAATTTTAGTGGACTGATGAGTCTTTGCTTGAAAGTAAAGTGTTTTTAGAAAATAAGGGAACCTTTTCACATCTTGATGATGAGAGTCAAATCATGTCTGTGTATCTTTAATCAGTCAAGGTTTGGCTGAATTGAAAGGGAGAAAAGGTTGTAAAAGGCCAAGAACAAATAGAGTTGCAAATTTATCTTTGTAACCCCCTATCCTTAGGGAGGAATCCAGCTTGTGTAGCCACTTTAATTCTGTTGTGAATGTAAAGTGAGCAATGGAATTGGGTAATCTGATAATTGACTTAATATGAACAGTCAAATTAGGTAAGAATGGAAAGCTAGGTGGGGGGATGCCAATGTTGCTTGTGTTTTCTGGTTTGCAGTATGCCCTCTGACAATGGAGAGAATTTGCTCGTCATTTGTACTCTACATAATGGGTAACTATAATACTTCACTAAGGTCTTGTTTGCATTCTAAATCATCAGTGCACTCAAAGTCCTTAATTACGGATGGCTTTTCATCAATGCATTTTACCTATGTTGAGATTATTGAGTCCAATTCCAACATATCTATGGGGAGATAGTATAATAGCTTAGATTTGGATCTCAGCTCTGCTCCTGATCTTTTGTATGTGGTTTATTACATTGAGCAAGTCACTAAATTGCCTTAAAGTTTGTTTTTATGATCTGTGAAACAAAATCATTTAACTGGGTGTTATTCAGTACTTTCACATCTCTAGAATTTATTTACTAATTCCTTTATTCATCATCAGGTATTTATGAAACACCTTCTATGTGACACAATACAAAATGTTTTGGGTGCAAGTCTCTTCCCCTCAAAGGCTAATAGTAAATAATTCCCTCACTTTTATTCAGGTTACCACATTCTTTTACTACCGAAGAATAAGTAGTATTCTAGTTAGCAGGCTTTCTTGTGACATTTACCTATGAGACCTTTGTTAAGATTGTTGGTATTATTTACATCCCCTTCTCCAATAATGTTCTTGTCACTCAATTTTTTTTTTCTAGTTTTTTTTTTTTTTGGAGACTAGGTCTCACTATTTTTGCCCGTGAAACCGCAGGCTCATGTTGCCTGGGGTACCACGGACTCAAGCAATCCCCAGCCTCAGCTTTCCAGGTAGCTGGGATTACAGGCACGCGCCACCACACCCAGCTATTTTTTTGGAACTAGGTCTCACTACAGGCCCCAGGCGGGACTCAAACCACCATCCCTAGCCCCGGCCGCTTCATAGGCTGAATAAGCTTACAGGCACATGCCACCGTGCCCGGCTTTTTTTCTAGTTTTAAGCTAGTTATCTCATCTTAGAAAACAAATGTCAAGCTGGGCACGGTGGCATGTGCCTTTAAGCGCAAGCCTATGGAGTGTGGCTGGGACTGAAAATTGCTTGAGTCCACGGGTTTGAGACCCGCCTGGGCAATATAGCAAGATCTAATCCTAAAAAATAGTTGGGTGTGTTGACTCGCACCTATAATCCCAGCTACCTGGGAAGATGAGGCTGGGGATTGCTTGAGTCTGTGGTACCCTGGGCAATGTGAGCCTGCGGTTCCACAGGCAAAAATAGTGAGACCTAGTCTCAAAGAGGAAGGGAGGGAGGAGGGAGGAAGGAAGGGAAGGAAGATAGATATCAGCTCTGTGGTTCTGTTATGTTAGAATGATGGGAATTATATAAATAGAAAACAAACTACTATAGAATAAGTCTTAATGGTCACTAAAACTAGTGATTTAAGACAAAAAATAAAGACAAATCTAGAGACTTGATATTTTTTTGAAATTTTAAAAGAAAGGCTTAAATGAATATAATGAGAATTTTTTTCAAAGATACTGATGGCTTTATTTAAAATATTTATGGCCAAAAGAAAAAAAAAATTAACAGAGCTTACAGAAAGAAGAGAGACCAGGAGCTGTTTCTAACTTTAAACTAGGCATTATCTCAGCAGAGCCCTCACTCTTTAGGTTCTGTGTTTTAACTTTGCAGGATCTGAATGTCAATTATAAATGTACCCAGAAGATAATCAGCTGCAGACAGTGCAAAGGATTAATTCATATTAAACAAGTTCATAGGAGGAGGGCCTGGGGTAATGAGGCTCATAGTTTGTCCTGTGGTCAGTTAAGGCCCTTTGAAAAAGAAAGAAGAAAAGAGATTATTTTTGCGCTAAGACAAACGCAGACAGCAAGCAATGTGAATATGAAGAAGGGTCTCCCACGCTGAGGAGAGAGCACAGATGTCCTGGGATGGAAACAGGCATGGCTAATATATAGCAAGAAGACCTATGTCTTTGAAATGTAATTTGTGACATGGAAGAAAGGTAGGTGGTGAATTTGGATCTACTCTGAGAACCCAGTAGAATCAGGTAAAGAGATTGGATTTTATTCTAAGCGGATTAAATGGAAGAATGACATAATCTGATTTATGTTTAAAGTTCATTGTGGCTACTACATGGAGACTAGGTGGTGCTACATGGGAAACTGGGAGAGCAATTAGAAACCATTCAACACTGGTTCAGGTGAGAGAAAACTGCACAGAAAGGGATAAAATTAGACGAATGATGTGGGATATATCAGGAAGCAGGAGAAATGACAGAACTCACTGATAGGTGGGTGTAAAAAGATAGGATTTTTGACTTAAGCAAAGGTAGAAGGTGGCGCTATTTAGTATTTGGACACAGCAAATGAATATTTTGTTAGAATAAAAGAGCATAAGCATACTTTCAACAGAGTTGCCGCTTGAAAATGAAAACCAAGTAGAAAGTTAGGATAAATAAATGTCTCGTCTATTAAACATTTTTCCAATTCCAGTATATTGAATAGAAGACCATACCTGATCTAAGATTAATCTAGTTTACAAACTAACAACCAAACTAAAGTATACAACTTGGGGAGGAGGGGGGGGGAGTGGGATGAGTCAGGGAGGGAAGGTGGTTGGGTGAACCCCGGGGAGTACAAAGATGTGAAACATATATAAATAAAATAAAATAAGAATAACCTAGTCACAGAAAAAAAAAATAAAGTGTTGAATTAGGAGTTGAGAATAGCAATAACCGTAACAGACTATAACTCTGAGCTTCCCACCCTGCCTTATTTGTGAAGAGCTTGCTCTGCCTGCCTCTATTAACTCTAAGATCATGACTGTCAAACTACTTTGAGACTTCGAAGCACCAGGTACTGCTTGTGAGAAAATGGCTTTATGTTTCCAAGCATTTTAACACAAACTACTTGTAAGTCCTTTTAAAGAAGACCTGAACAGAGGTAGGAGTACACAGTTTGTATCTCTATTGAGTTAAGATTTCCACTAGGCTGTAGTGTTTAATTGTATAAAACCTATTCTTAGTGTAACTTTTAACCAAAATGATTTGTGAAACAGAAGACCCCAGATAAACTTAAAATGTTAAAAAGATGATAAACTATACTAATAAGTTTGGTTTTACTCTCTTATTTTGTAATCTTAACTCTATATTGACCATAGTACCAAAAAGGTGAAAGGCAGCAAAATATGATTAATACTGTTTTATTTTGTTTTTCCCCATTATTTGACCTTTGAGCTGTGGAGTGGGATTTCATTTGGTTTACTTGGGAATATCTTTTCCTTAAGAAGTGAAAAGTATAAACATCTGAGAGGCTTGCTAACAGTTGAAAGTACTATCGATTGGCAAGAGAATGGAAATAAAAAACAGATTAGGGATGGAGAAAGGAAAGGAAGGGGAGAAATACCATGTTTTAAATAAAAGAAAAAGCTTAAATTGCTTTTTTAAAAACCCTCATGAATTCTTTTAAAACTTTTGAGTTCAGGTATTAAAATGTGAGGTGATTAAAGAAGGAGGGAATAGTTCTCAGAGGGGAATCAGTAAAATTAGGAAAAGATGGAAGAAAGGTATTTAGGAGATTAGAATGTAGAATGATAAGAAAGTGAACCATCCTTTCTGTAGAAGATGGTTCTTTATAAGACTTCACAGTTTCTTTAAAATACTGGGTTATTGAGTATTTTATTTAAAATGAGCTTAAAGTGTACAAAGTTACCTCTGCTTAAGTAACATCAGTGCTATATAATTCTCATCGACTGAGAAAAATATTTTATCAGCAGAAGCTTGGTGTTTCAATATTGAGAAAATACAGACTGAATTTATTGGACTTTTTAGATTTGATTCTAACTGCATTGTTTGAATATATTTATTCAATATATTATTTGATGCCAGTTAATACATTGTTTGATGCCATTTTTATTCCTAAACCTGTAATTTATTTTTGCTTCTGAGTTGTTTATGAAAAGTTTAAAAATGAGGGAACCTTTCATAACTTGGTAAGTTTACTTTTAGTATGATTAGAAGCACTGAAAGTTTCTTTTCCTATCTGGTAAATTTGGTAACATTTATATTTTATTATTTGTTTCATATTCAATAACTACTTTTCATAAACACCAACAACTACTCACCTTTTTCCATTCTCCTCTAAGTATATTTTAAAATTATTTTTTAATTTCTGTAATACTTTCTACCCATTAAATGTAGAATAATTTAGTGATCACCCAGTCCAGAGTATGCAGATCTTGTAAGTTCAGCATGATCCCAGCAGAGCTGGTATTTATGAAAGTTTCTTGGAGCATTCTTAACCAAGTAAAGCATTTTAGAAATATGTCATCACCTTAGATTAGGATTATTACAGCTAAATTTTGTTTAGGACCATGTTTCAGTGACCAGTGGCTTTCATTTCATAATTTTTTTGGGAGTATTTGACCCGTTATACTTTCTCAATTCATGACGGTAAGGTTGAGTATGTTTTTAATTTTGTTTCCCCTTTAAAACAGGGATTCTATTCGAGATTTGAGTACTTGGCATGATGAAGTGTTCAGATGAAAACTGTTGCTCTCTAATACTACATTCTGCTCTGCTTGCTGCAAGTGTTTGAGCAGGACTTCCTTTTTTTTTTTTTTTTTTTTTTTTTTTTTTTTTTTTTTTTTTTTTTTTTTTTTAGGACTTCCTTCTTAACTAGTTTGGGTGGCCACCTCGTATGTGAACGCACAGGCATACCTTGTTTTATGGTGCTCTTGCTTTATGAACTTCACAGATAATTGCATTTTTACAAGTTGAAGGTTTGTGGCAATCCTTCTTGAGCAAGTCTATCAGTGCCTTTTTTATGTGTTGAAAAGACCACAAAGGATTTAAAGTATTACGTAAACATGCTAGATAGGAAGCCACAGGGTTTGAGAGAATTGACTCAATTTTGAAAGTTCTGTGGGCAAAATGCTGTCCAGCAGTGTGTGCTCAGAGAAGTCTTGCTTGAAAGGAAGTGTCAATCAGTGCAGCAGACTTTGTTGTCTTAAGAAACTGCAGCAGCCACCCCAACCTTCAGCAACCCCAATCAGCAACCATCAAGGGGTCTAGGCCAGACCCTCTACTAGCAAAACAGGGTTTGTTGAAAACTTGGATAATGGTTACCGTTTTTTAAGCAATAAGGTATTTTTAAATTAAGTCATGCAAATTTTTAAAAGCTATAATACCTTTGCACACTTAATAGACTACAGTATAAAAATACCTTTTATATGGACTGGAAAACCAAAATACATGTGTTACTAGCATTGATTTATGTAGTGCTCTGGAACCAAACTGGCAATATCTCAGAGGTATGCTGTGTAGTCATGGTATTGTAAGGTCTGAATATTGCAACTATCTTTAAGAGTTTGAGAATTTAAAGGCTTAAGTACTTTTTTATGACTGATGAGACCTTAAAATGGAAATTTTAGTACTTAATATAACTAGATTATCCAGCTGCCTTAGTTAGGAAATGACATTTGGATCTAGGCTTACTCTGACTTTAAACTTGGGTGAAGTATAAATTTCATCCCTGCTCAGAAGTATCTCTCTTCACTCAGTAAGCAGTTTTGTTTCCTGAATTACCTTCCTCATGCAGTTGTGTAGAGTAAGTGAATTGTTCAGGCTTTTTCCACCATTAGCCTGTATAACCAGCACCTGAGGTACTGTCTCCCGCAGAGTTGTGTGGCCCATTGGGTGTGTGCGTATTTAAGTGTGTACACCTGATCCTAGGAGAGAGGGGATAAAGGGGTTCAGAGAGCCTGAGAGAGCATGCAGAGAGAAGGAATGAGATGCCAGAGAGGGAAAGAGGCCAGGAAAAGAGGTGAAGATTCCTGGGGGTTTGGGGGGACTTGCCTGCCTCACATCTCCTCACCCATGGCCCCTGGCCCTGCCTGGTGTGTCTGTGTAACTGCTAGAACCAGCAAGTAACCTGCACAATTGGCCTGACACCTGTGCGCTACAGTTGGTGTCATGACCAGGCTGGTTACACTACAATTGGCGATGAGGGTGCGATGGTTCAGTGTAGTCACAGGAGACATGCCAGGTGTCCTAGACAGTTCAACACAGACAAATATTAACCATTACTTTGAAGTTCTTTACTTGCCTTTTATCACATCCATCCCACATTTTATGCTGTAGAGAAATGTTCCTAATTTAAATGTTTTTGTTGGGGGGCTGTGGTGAAATTGGGGGTTAGAATAAAAATGTTTTTGCATGGAACACTAAAACCATGGTGTTTTCATTTTCCTTCTGTGGAAACTGCTATAACAATTTTCAGTTCTTAAGTCAAAAATAATTGTTTTTCTTACTGTAGTCCCCCTCAGGATATTTCATCTAGATACATAACAGAAGCCTTTATTGCTTCTGTTGTGTCAAAATAGAATATAATGAACTTTTTTCTTGGAATTATATTTTGTTTGTATAATTCCTTTTAACACCCCTTTTTCTGATTATAAAAGTAAAACATGTAGTTAAAAAAAAAAAGTATAACCAAAGAGACAATCACTGTATTCATGCTCCATCTTGTCATGTGTTCCCATAGTGACGACGCCAGTGTGGAACCACATAAGCATACAGGAGGGTTCTGCACTTTCTGGGTTGTTCCAGTATTGTTTTCTTTAAAACTGGCAGTGCATGTATGTTAGGGGAAAGTACTGTTTAGTTTTTATCAACTTTTTATGAATCTTACCTGTGATTCATTAATTCTGATACAAGTATAACCTGCAGCTTACTAGTAAAACAAACTTTGCTATAAATTTGACAGAATGGAAACATTCTGGTGTTTGTTATTGGTTTTTCCCCCCTTTTCAGTGTATTAGGTTACTCTATAATCTTTCAACGACGGAAATCCAAAAATGGGGATTAATTCAATCATTTATAAAATACGTGTTTATTGCTGGCTTCCATCTGTCAAGCTACAGGAACAGAGCAGATAAGAATCTTCCTTTTTACATTCCAGATACAGTATAATAGATGACTTTGTGCTACAGAAAAAAATAATGAAGGAGGAATAGGATTGTGACTGCAGGGAGAGAATTATATTTCTAAAGGTGTCAGGGAAGGACTCATAGAAGCTCAATAATGATGTGGGAGTGTGCTAAGAGATTATCTAGCTAAAGAGTCACTAGGTAGAGAACAGGGCAAAGATGATGCCCTGAGGCCAGAACGAAGCTCTTCTGTCTGAGGAAGGACTCTGGAGAAGGGCAATGTGGTTGGAGCTTAGTGAGCTCAGGAGACTGTAGTTGGGGATGCAACTGGAGAAGTAATCAGGTCCAGATTGTGCACGACCTTTCAGCCATAGTGAGAATTTTGGTTTTACTGAATGAGATGTAAAATCATTCGAGGTTCTGTTCAGAGGCTATGATTAAACTAAAAGGGTAACTCATAAAATATTTGTATCCTGACTTTGCTTTTTCAAAAGCATGTGTTTGTGATAATTTGGATATTAACAACGGCCTCTGGTGAGTAGTCATATATTAAGTATTTGTTGTTGTACTAAAAATTTCCCTGAAACACAGATTGTGAGTATTGCATTTAAATTCAAGAAAGAAAATGTAATAGGGAAGCCTATCTTACAGGTATTTATTCCTGCTTGACTGTACTTTACTACTGAGATCTCATCCTGAATTGTCAGGGGAGAAAAAAAATCAAGGTGTATTCAGTGCATGACATTCGTTCTATTCTTAGATATTGGAGGAATACATAGACAACAATACTTTGTTAGATTATTTTAATTATGTATGTTTTGGGTATTTTATTGCTAAATATAACAGGAAATTGGACAACACATAACTATATAGTTTAAAGATTGGCTATAAAATGCAAGTACCTGTGTAACCACAGATTAGACCTAGAGATGTGTCATTGCCGGTACCCAGAAGAAACTTGCTGTGTGTTCCCTTCAAAATCATAACTAATACTATTGTTTAGAAGTATTACTATCTGAATTTGTGATAGTATTTTCTTTCTTTTTAAAATATTTTATGGTGTGGGATACATTGCAGACCAGTATAATTTAGTTTTGTATATTTTTTAACTTTGTAAATGGAATAATAATGTACATACGTACATTATCTCTTTCAGAATCTAACAATGTGTTTATAACTTATCTGTGTTATTATATAGAATTGAAGTTGCCTTATGGCATTGTTATATGAATATACCACAATTTATGTATCCATTCTGCTGTTGATGTTTTTAGCTGAAAAGAACAGTGCGTGCTGCCATGGATATGTATGTGCTATATGGGTACCCATACAGGAGATGCAGCAGTGCTGAGCAGGCCGTGCTCCTGAGTGGGGTGCTCCCCCGAGTGGGGTGCTCCCCCGAGTGGGATGCTCCCCCCGATTGGGGTGCTCCCTCCAAGTGGGGTGCTGTATGGGTATGTGTGCTGTGGGTGCATGTGTGCTGCACCCATATCTGGGTATGGGTGCTGTGTGGTTATGTGCTGTGCTGATGGATGAGTGCAAGAGTTTTTCTGGGCCATCTTTGGGAGGGAACTTCATAGATAATAAAACTTCATAGTTTTATTAGTTGTGTTGATTTTCCCTCCTACAAATAGTGTAAAAGTATCCCTTTTCTTCCCAGTCCTGACCAGTATTGTCAGGCTTTTTAGATTTTGCCAAACCGTTCTCATTAAAAATTCCAGCAAATTAACTGAGTAACCAAAACCGTATGCTTAAAAAAAGTAAAAGACTAGGCATTGATTTTTGAATTACAAATATTTAGAGCATTTCATTAAGAGGAGGTTGATGTCATCTGCTTTGCAATAGGGACTCACAAAGTCTTAAAGGTATTTACCCTCAGAGAGTAGAAACGTGTGTATGTGTGTGTGTTACCATTGTATCTAAAAGAATACTGTGTTCAGTAAATAATTTATTAAATGAAATTGACCTGACTCTTCTACTTTTAAATCTGGTTAAGGCTGTCCTGCTTTTAAAAAATTAATAGTTTAGGACAGTTTTTCCTGAGAATTCACTCCATTACAGATAGTAATCAAACTTGGCCTAACAAAATAGTTTATTTATATACCAATATGCCAGTTAAAAATGTTTGCATTTAAGGAAAAGATGTTTTTAAAGAATTATGCATTTTTTAATGTAGCATTTCATTTCCCACAAAAGAAAAGAGAATTTTCTGCTTAGGTTGGACTCCTAGAGCTTTGCAACCATTCTGTTTCTGTTTCCATTTTGAGTCACTTTGTAGGATAGATTACTGGTGCAGTAGTGATAATGGTAATTTTAACTAGTAAAATCCTAGCAAATATATTACCTGCTTTTATAAACTGTTCCCGTTTCAGAATAGCCAAAGTAAGTAAAGACTTTCTTGAGATTTCAGAATGTAGTTAAGTCTGATTCATCATCTCTATTTCCAACAGAGATTTCCTGTTAGACAAGACAAATTAGAGTCTTTCTACTGACTTAACTTGGTGAGTTTTTATATAGTTTTCTTTTAAACATAGTTTAAAAGCATGAGGGGGGAAAACAATGAAATGCATAGAAATATTTACTATGACTTTTAAAAATGCACATCTTGAGTATAAGCTACTGTTTCATTTCAGTGTAAATAGTATGCAAAACTTGGAAGTCATATAAGGTAAGTGTGTAAGTTTTTCTGGTTTTTGTCTTTAACAATGAACATTACAAATAGTGTTTTGGAAATTTTTTTTTCATGAGTGACTTCAACAGTTATTCTAAATGTTTTTTCCTGAGTAAACCAGAACTATTCATGTCTTCTCTAGGGACAACTGTTTATATGATAAGGTATACACTAATGGTGGAGGGAAAGGAGGATGTTTGGATTTTTGTTTTTAATCACTGGTGAGCTACATAATATACAGACCATAGAGTAAAATTGTTTTTCTCCCAAGAAAAGACCTTCTGGGAAATTAGAATTATAATTTACGAAAGAAAAAAATACCTTAAAGCAATTCATGGACTTGATTTTATTCTATAAAAGAATTTTGATTTTGAATCAATTGCCTTGTGTGCATGTTATCTTAATCTTATCTCCCTATAGGTAACTTAAAATCTTTCTGCTATTCTGGATAACATCCTAAATTTTTTACTTTGTGTTGTGAAGTTCTTGTCTCAACTGCTTGTGTGTATATTATTTGTTACATATTTATTTATAAAATTTTGAACAAATTTTGGAATTTTGGAGTAAGCATTTAAAGCTGAGAATTTCCTTTGTCCCATTTAGCTTTAAAATGTTACCATCAGCGTAGAAATTGACTTATTTTTAATAACTTTAGAAGGAGACCGGAAGAGGCATGGGAATAGGTAGACATCAGATTTCCTCAGTTAAGAGTATAGTTAAAGGAGAAAATTAAAGCATGCATATTCTGTCATCTTTCATTTGCAGTTAGTGAGAGGTTTAGGTGTCTGTTATAAGGAAAAGTGTCTCCAGAGAATATTGAATTCTGTGCTGCTAGACAGTAGTAGTGCTGAACAAAATTGATTGCCTTTGTCTAGTATATACCAAATCCCTCAGAGCAGGTGAGCCTTTTCAGCTTCTAAATTAATAAACTTATTCCAAATTGTATACCCTAACACCAGTTTAGACTTCATTTGATTTGCATTCTTTGTCCCCTTTCTGTAGCAAAATTGTGTTAACAAGAAATAGTTTTAAAGGGTAGATGACCAGTGAGAACTACATGTTGAATTTGTTTTCTATAAAGGCCAGGGACCGTCTGGGATTATGCAACCTTTGCCTGTTTGTTTCATGAAATGACTTTTGGTTTTGAATTCTTTGCAGATTGGACATACTAAAATTGTGTTAGGGCCAAATCTTTCATCTGTTTATTATTTGAATTTTACAAGTTTTCTTCATAGTTATAGTTGAAGGAAGAGGGAGAAGTACCATAATCTCTCAAATCTCAAGATAGCTTTGGGACTATGACTGTATAATAAATAGAACCTTCTTAGTCATAAGGTTATATCCCTCTTCCTCCTCCTCCTTTTAAATTCTGTTCAGGCTCTTATTTAGAATAATTTTTTTTTCCAACCTAGAGGAGAAATCTTTGATAACATGTGGGATGTGTTAAAATCATCTTCTTTCCTAAGTTTGCTCTTTATGGCCCTAGAGATTTTTGTCCAAGCCATTCAGTGGAATAAACACATTATAATTTGTGAGAAGAGAGAGTGGTTGATTGTTTGGTTCTGCCTATCTAACTTCATTTCTAAAGGTGTTTTCCTTTGGAACTGAGATCCACTTTCAAGTGAAATAGCCCCTTTATAACCAGGTATGTTTGCTGATTTGGATTCATGTTGTTCCATTTCGGGCATCTCCCAAGTGATGGATTTTGAAAGTGATGTGAGAAGAAACTTAATCTGATGAACCCTGTCTTTTATTTGTTTTTTAAGTGGTTGAAGGCTTGTTTTTCTCTCCTGGCAGAGACTCTGTAATTAACAACAGTTGCATATCTGTTACCTGATGTGCTGTCACATCACTTCATGGTATTAACACAGACCTTCTGATCCTGTGCTTGTTGCAGCCATGATTTGTTCTGCTGAAGCCTCCATTTCTGATTGGAGACATTTCCACCCCCAGATGTTGTTATTTAGCTCAATAATCACTTGTCCCTGTATTAAAAAGCAAAACAAAAATTCAAGAAATCTTTCTAAGCCCTAAGGGATGCAGTCCTATGTAAGGCTGTTTATTGGCATCTACCCTTTTTCAGGGCAGATCTTTGCATTTGGAGCAAAGCAGGCATTGTATTTTTGCTGGACATGTTTTTGATGTGGAAAATTAGGCTACTATGTCTATATCAACAACTCTTAAAGAAAAAGAATAGTTTTTAAGTTGAGGGAATAGATTCTTTAGCCCTTACCTTTTTTTTTTTAATTAATTTTTTAAAAAATTCTTTAAATCACAACCTCAGTAAATGGTTTTGGGGATCTCTCCCCCACCTTCCTCCCTCAGGTGCCCCCTTCCTTCTCTCACACCCCACTCTTTGTTGTCTGCTAGTCTGTGTTAAGTCCATTAGTCTCTTTCTTTCCGGTGATGGTGTTCTCTCATTGGGTGAAGGACTATGTTCTCTGAACCAGGAGAACCTTCATGGTAGGTTTTCAGCCTTATGTTTGCACTGGGCAGTCTATTTTTATTTGTGGTCTTCCCATGCTTTCTCATTGGAGATTCTCTTCTCCAACCCCATCTCTGTTGTTTTGCTGCTCTACCTTATGGTTCTAGCTTCAGATATAGGAGGTCTCACCCCCTGCCATTACCGGTGAAGAAGTTTCTCTGTGGATACAGGCAATTGTGATTGGCCATTGTAGATGATCTCCTCTGCCTCAGTTTGCAGCTTTGCTGTGGGACCAATACCCCCAGTCTTTGGCTTTCCTTTCCTCTCCCATAAAGTGGGGAGAGGTGCCTTGCTCTCCCAGAAGGCATCTCTGAAATGGGGTCTTGGGTCTGCCAGACCCGGCAAGCGCATAGGTGTGCGTCATGATACGGTGTTTCTATAGATGTTTCTCCTGTCTCGCCTGGATTGGTTCTTTTGATTGTCCATTTGCTGTGTCCAGCTCAGGCTTGTGCTTTAGCCCTTAACTTAAGTTGGCAAAATTTTTTAATGCTCTTTGACTTTTTTGCTAACTGGAAAAGCTACATCCAAAGTGAGAATTATTCCATGTTTTAACCTTTAAGCTGTGTGTAAGGTCTCCTTGAGGACAAGGACTTTGTAGTTATTTATAACCTGTAGAGAAAGGCTGTTAGGCTGTAAACAGACAGCAAACACTGAGGTTGAGGAGTCAGTGAGAGCATTGTAGGTCATTCACTGCTTTCCGGGACTTGAGATCCTTTTATGTACCTTGTTCTTCTTAGCTTGACTAGATGAACCTTACTAATCAGACTTTTTCTATAAAACTCTTACCTTGTTACACTTAGGTTGAGGAGAAAGAAAAAATAGCCTTTTTTGTACAAAGGCATAAGGTGCTGATATGCATACATAATGTCATACTTGTTTTTGAATTTTCCTTATATGTTGCAAGAACAATTCAGTTCTTAACTACATAAGTATTTGGCTATAACTGAAAATAAGTTCTATGTCTTAATTTAGTGTAGAAGAAATTTAGGTTTCTAAACATGATTTAAAGATGTTTATGTATATATTTATGTATGTATATATGCTTATGTGTGTGTGTGCTTATACATGTATATACTTACGTTAATTATCTTTTCTTTGCATTTTCTTTTAAGGGAAAAAAATGCACGTCAGATATGAAAATTATAGGTCAAATCTAAGTAAATGCTAAGGATCTGCCCTTTTGTTATAAATTTTATAAATTTTTGTTATAAAATTTAACTTGAAATATTTTAGAGGTCTAGCCTGACTTCCTGATAACTGCTATAAAGATTCTTTCTATAACCAGGATTGACTTATTCTGGAAAATGTGCTTATGTTATTATTGTTTTGTTGCTTCAGGAACACCCCCATTTAACCTTGTAGGCTTCTTTTTTCCCCAAGTTTTCTTGGAATTTTTTTTTTTTAATTAAAGAAGAGTTTGGGTTTTAAGCAAGTTCTTTAAAATTAGAGTGAGATGTACTATTAGTTTTCTCAGTTTTAAACATATGCCTGGTTTCCTGTAGTGATTACTTACTCGGCTAATTTTCAGACATTAACCCTTTAACTGGAACTCATTAAGGAAAAATATTCCAAAAGATTGAATATTAGTTATCACCCAGTTATCAACATCAGTTTTATTGAATGAATATTTATTGTGTGCTTTTTATAATGCAATTTATATGTAAGAAATACTATTCTTTCATCAAGTTTAAACTTCTAGTGGGGTAGACAGTAAACAAGAAAAGAAATAAAAACAATAATTTCAGATAGTGGCAATAAAGAAGAAAATAAAATAGAGTGATTTAATGACAGCTGTGGGGTTATTTCACGTCAGGGGGTCAGGGAAGCTCTCTCTGAGGAGATTACATTTAATAGGAGCCAGTTATGAAAAGATCTGAAGGAAGAAAGAGCTTTCCAGGTTGAGGAAAGAACCTGATGTGTTCAGTGGAATTGAGTGAAAGGCCTGAGTGACTAAAGCATGGTGATTGAGAAGGGTAATGTTAAATGAGGTCAGGAAGGTATACCGATGCCTTGGTGGTCATAACGGAAGGTAGATTTTATTTGGATAGCCAAGGAAGCCAAGTCACTGAAGGGTTCCTGTCTTATCTTACATCAGAGTCAGCTTTGTAAGCCATCTCATAATTTAGAAAAATTAATTGTAAAAGCTGCTAAGTCCTTTTTTAATTTACTATTTGAAAAGGTAGTTTGTTCAGATGGTTCAAAACCCAAAAACGACAAAAGGTAATACAATGGAAATTCTCCTTTCCACCCAAGTACCCACTTTCCTTTATATGTATACATATTTCAAACAGATATTTTGCCTTTTTAGCACAGAGAGAGAGGGAGAGGGAGACTCATTATTACATGATTTATTTACTCAATTCCCTGTTACAGCTTATTTCCATTCTTTGGTGACAACAAATAAAGCTACATTGAAAAAACTGTTATATTTGTCATATTCAGTGTACCAAGGGGGTAATTTCTAGAAGTGGGATTACTGGATCAAAGGGTGTGTGTGTGTATATATGTGTGTGTGTGTGTGTGTGTGTGTGTGTGTGCCTTTCTTAGTCATTCTGATGCACATTTCCTTTTATGGAGTTTGTTAATAGTTTATACTCTCATCAGAAATGTCTTCCTTACCTGAGCAAGTGTTATCAAATATTTTGATCTTTGCCAAATCCTGGGCTAACCATTGTGTTGGTTTTATTTACATTTTCTTGCCATGAATGAGAGTAGAATACATTTTTCATATACTTAAGAATAATTAGTGTTTCCATTTCTATAAAACAAGGGGGATTGACCCATTTTCTGTTAAATTATTGATTTTTTCTTTTTGATCTGTGGGTTCACAATACTAACTCTTCTATTAAAGAACTAAAACAACAAAAGCAAATTCATTGTTAGACATCAATTTTAAAAATACAGTGGTCTCTAACTTGTACATTTTTCAAAGCAGGAACCCGACAAAAATAGGAGGAACCCCAGGCTTCCTTTGTGTATTGAGATCTTTTTTGCCATTAGTTCATTTTAAGAGGCATTTCTAAACTTAAGCCAAAAAAGTACATTTATTATTTTCTTAGACTAGATTGAACTGCAAAAAGTTTACTCATAAAAGATATTCAAAAGTCACTCAAACCTTGCACTGAGGAAATTAATTTGATCTGTATTAATCTGGCCTTGGGGTAATGAGAAGTTTTTACCTTCTGGGCTGTATATGATTAAGAACACTGTAAACTGAAGAAACAGGCACTCCTTTTGCAAAAATGAAACCTTTCTGTAGGGTTTTGGGTTCTTTTTTCCCTGTTAATCTTTTTATCATCTTTGGAAATGCAGATGTTTCTTAGGTTTAAAATAATTATGACATTGGGATTTATCCTTACTTGGAAACTGTACAAGGGATTTAAACCAAAAGAAAAAAGTGATGGGCTTTTTAAACGTCCCTAACAAACAGTCCTTTGGCAAGAAGCTATGTTCCAGCCATCTAACTTGTGTGTATTTGTGTATTATGTTGAATCACATGAAATTGCTGATATTTGACTATTTTGTCCTACACAACAACAGTTTTACTGTTCAATCTATTATCTTTATAATCTTCTTCCTGTAATTTTAAGACTGATGGATATAAGGCTAATTCATAGATAACCATGTATGTGATATGCCTGATTTTTTTTTTCTTTAATTCTCTGGATGAATAAGTCAGATTGACAATGGAGGAATGCTTTTAGGGAATAAAAGAAAGATAAAACTGCACAAGCTGCCTGTGTAACATTTTTCAGCAAACATCTCTGGATATATTGCAGCTTAAACTACTGGGACATTGCCCCTGCTGAACAGAGAATTCTCTCTTTATACTGAAAGAATCTAGATTATCTAAGAGTTTAGTTCAAATTGCTGATTTGTGTTTTCAAAATGAAGGGAATTATAACCGGTCTTCCTCTCCTTGTAGAAGGAAGATATACTTGATATCAGATGAAAAACTTGTTTTTGCCAGGTGAGGGTGCCAGGCTAGGAGTTTTTATCTTTGTGAATAAATTTATGATTCTTATTACATTGCAAATCTAATATACTCAATGCTGTTCAGAGGGTTCTTCTAGAGATATGTGAAAGAAACAAGCAGAAAAGTTAATGAACTGAATGCAACTGAATAAATGTTTCTGCCATCAAAGTATTTTTGCTGAATGCCTTGTTCCAGGCAGGCATTGCTAGGTGCCAAAGGGTACAAAGCAAAATAGTCGAAAATTCCTTTAAAGGAGCTTAAAGTCTGCAGTCCACAGAAATGTTCTTAAATGCAAAAGAATGTAGAAAAGAAGTAGACCATGTCGGTGTGATTGAAAGCATTATCTGTGCTTCGCACACGTACAGATTATCCTAACTACCTGAATATGTTTTTTTTTTTCTATATGGTCACCAAACTCTAACTCTGGTTAAATTATATTGTTACACTTAAATCTCATGTCAGAATGATTAATGACACCTCCTGGTCTCTGTAGTGTCTGCTAGGAAGCATTCTGTTAGAGATTGCTGTAAGTTGCTAACCATAATAGTACTTTCATTGGAATCTGAACAATGTTACAGTTAACATATTTTAAGATTTATTTCTTGGTGTTATGCAGGTATAGCCTAATAGGTGAGGATTTAATAGAGTGACCAGGAAACAAGTGGTGGTATATAACAGACATATTCAGCATCAGAGTTGTGAACATATTGGGAAGTTCGCTAAACTTTAAAAAGTAAATTTCTCATTAGAGAACTTGGATGGCCTTGTCTTAACTTGTTTGAAGCGGGAAACAATATATTTTGGTGCGAGTTGTCTCCTACCATGGTTCTCAAACTATGACCCTCAAATAGACCTCTTCTTTGCTAAAATTGTTTTTCTGCTAGGCATCTGCAGCAGTTGACATGAAGTGCTGCAGACCTCATGTAACACCAGGCCACTTTGCTGATGAACATTTTGCCTATGGTGCCTGCTATGAGTGAAATTAATTAGACTTGTGCTAGCCTAGTCAATTTCTCTCCCAGCAGGTTGTGTGGTTAGAGCTCCTCTGAATCTAAGGTTCTTTCCAGTTCTCCTATCTCTGCTGGGTTTTGAACATTTTTTCACATAGTGGAAAGGATTTTTTTTTTTAAACGTCTTGGCTTATAAAGTAAGTGAAGAGTAAAAAAGGAGGAAAAAATGGCCCAAGATCAAAGTACAGTAGTATTTTCTTTCTGGTTACAATAATGGAGCACATTTGGTAGCAACAATTAAGACATTAAAATAAAGCTTGTCCTTATCTTAGACTTAGAGAATTCTTAATTGTTAGAAAAATTTGAATTTTTTTAACTTCAGAATAGACTTGAGTTAGTATTTTAAGAACTCAGTAGAGCATGACACCTCTAAAGCCAAATTTTATGCTTTTAACTAGAATAAAATTCACGTCTTCATTCCCAACCCACCCAAAAGACAGTTTTAAATTTCAAATGGAATTTTGAAATTTCATTCTATCCACTATTGGCAATAATGATACCTGGGATTTGAGAGCTGCATACTTACCGTGATCACAGGTGATCATGCCAACTCTGATCTATTTTCTTTCTGAGACTAGGTCTCGCTATTTTTGCCTGTGGAATTGCAGGCTCATGTTGCCCGGGGTACCACAGACTCAAGCAATCCCCAGCCTCAGTTTCCCAGGTAACTGGGATTACAAGAGCGCACCACCAAGCCCAGCTATTTTTTTTTTTGGGGGGGGGGGATAGGTCTTGCTACGTGCCCCCAGCAGGACTTGAGCCGTGATTCCTGGCACTGGTGTGGTTTTCTAGGCTGCCACCTACAGGCATGCGTCACCATGCCCGGCTTTGATCTATTTTCTTGATGATACCATAGAATTAAAGTTACATAAATCAAGGAGGTCCAAATGCCAGTGCAGTGTTTAGATTGCTAGTTTTTGTGAGATAGCACATGTGTATAAGACTGTTAAGTCCATTTGTGATTACAAAAGTTGCTTTAGTTTAGATGCCCATGGAATAGTGTTTAAAACCAGTGGGGGCACCTACTCTTACAATAAAAAGGGTATCATTCTGTGAGGGTACAAATATGTTATTAATCCCCTTCCTTGCTTATTATTGCTTTAGTAACCAGTGAATAGGAATAGAGTGATATTTCTGGTCATTTATATCTCTTTCTACAAAGGCTTTGAATCAGTTTCCAAAAATAACATATGATAGGGTGAAATAAATAGTTGCGGGAATTACAGCAAAGGAATTAATGATATAAAGAAAATAAATAAAGTTATAAAATGAGTTTATGGTCCTTTATTGGGTATAGCATATAGAACAAGCTTATGAACTTAAAGAATGGGTCACAGGTTTGTATCAGAATTTCCTAGTAACCAAGCAAAGAGAACAACATGATCAGATTTTTGTTTGTTTAAGGCTGAAGACAAACCAAGCATTCAAGAAATTTCTTTCTTTAATATTATAAGCCAGATAATGTAATAAAATGAAATATATCCTTACATTACCCCCATAACTATTTCAGTATATATTTTTAAAAGATGCAGCAGTACCAAGAATATTATACATTCAGTTAACTATCATTCCAAACTAACAGACATTTGTATTGTCATATTTGCTTCAGATTATCATTTTAAAAGAAACAGATAAACTTGAAATGTTAACCAGACTCATTCATCTCCCTTGCTTTGTCATCATGGCTTGTCAGTGAATCTAATGCATTGCTTGTCAGTGTTTTACTTCTACTACATGTATATATCTGTGAATAATATATAAATCTTAAATCTGCATAACTACATTGCACAGCAACATTCCACAACTTGCTTTTTCACATTAGCATTTTGTTTTCTCTCATCTCTGGTGCTACACAGATCTAGTTCATTAATTTTAAATCTTGGAATATTGCTTTTCATTCTATGGAAATAATTTAGTTGTTTATTCCCCTCCATTTGGAGTTTTGTTTCCAGTTTTTCACTATTGTAAGCAGTTGTTCTTCTATGTCTTCTTGTCCTCTGTTGAAGAGTTTCTCTAGGATAGTAGTTCTCAGAATGTGGCGCCAGGATCAGTGCCAGGATCAGTTCGTATGAATCACCTGGGAACTTGTTAGAAATGCAAATTCCCGGGCTCATTCCAAACATCTGAATTAGAAATTCTAGGGGTCAGAACCAGCATTCCATTTAATAGGTGGCTCTGATACATGCTTAAGTTTGAAAACAAATACTACAGCACATTAAAATACAATTACTAAGTCATAGGGTACATGTTTATTCAACTTTAGGTATGGCAAAATTCTTATCCAGAACATATTTACTAATGTGTACTTTCACCAGTGGTGATGAGAGTTCCTTTATTTCAACCCTGGACTTCATGCATGCTGTGGTTGATTATTTTTCCCCCTTGTTCTTCTGACAGGTGTAAAAATATTTGCGCTATTCTAGTTCTCTTTTTTATGAAGTGTTTTTTTTTTTTTTTTAAGGTGGCTCACCTTTTTGTTGGTGATTTTGTAGAAACAATTATCAGTGTATAAATTAATAAAATTACTCTTGTCAGACATTGCACACTTCAGTTTTTTTAAATGGTACTTAAAACTTTTTTCCATTTTTTATTAATTGCACATATTATACATACACACACATATATATATTACATTGTTGGTAAATCAGAATTACCAGTTTTTGGAATGATTTTGTGTTTAGAAAGGCCTTGCCAGGGAGAATTTTGAGTTGTATTTGATTTGCTATTGGAACACCCTGCTGAAATGTATAACTGTTGTTTGAAAATGATCTGAGGTTTATGAGAGTACAAAGTTAAAGAGATTTGGGAAACATATAAATATAGAAATTTGACATTGTTGGGATGGATAAAATGCCCCTGAAAGAGACTGTAGATTGAGGATTAAATCTTGAGGAAAAACAGTAGAGGATAATCCAATAAAAGAGATTGAGGAATGATTATAGACAGAACCAAGAGGAGAAACTGTAAAGTCAGTAATGATGAGTAATAATGGGGAAAGATCTTTAATGCTGGAGAGAAAGGAACACATTTAAGAAAGGGATAAAAGCTTCAGATACCATTACTGGCAATACATTGTTAGCTGTTTTCCATGAAGTGACAGGCTCACTTTCTTCATTTTTTTTTTTTTTTTTTTTTTGAGACTAGGTCTCACTGTTTTTGCCTGTGGAACCACAGGCTCATGTTGCCCAGGGTACCGTGTTCTCAAGCGATCCCCAGCCTCAGCTTCCCAGGTAGCTAGAATTACAGGCGCATGCCACCATGCCCAGCTATTTTTTTGGAACTAGGTCTGGCTATGTTGCCCCAGTGGGACTTGAACCGTGATCCCCGTTTCCGGCTGCGGCTTCCTAGACTGCTGCTTACAGGCACGCACCACCATGCCCAGCCACTTTCTTCATTTTTAAATACATGAATAAAGTTTGTTGAAAATTAAAAAAAAAAGAAAAGGGATAAAAGTTGGCCTTTGCCAGCTTTTTAACAGAGCAGTTAGCCGTGTACTGAGGAATAGTTTGCAATAAAGACTAAGTAAATGACAAGGTCATTTTCCTTTAGGGTTTGGAGTATTTGTGCCCTAAGGAAAGTAATGAGTTTCAAGGTTGTGGGTGGTATTCACAGGCAGTCTTTTTCTTCAGTCAGTCTTTCCGTTGGATATGTTCTTTACAGTTTTTGAATAAATCCATTTGGTAAGATACCATTAAATATTGTGCAGAGGGTTAAAATAAATAGGGTGTTAGGCTTGTGAGTAGGAGACTACTTTGGTTAAAGTTTCCTCTGAGGTTAAAATTTAAATTTGGGAGCTGAATGCTAAGGAGCCACTTGAATGATAACGGAAGAGATAAAGTTTTTAGTCTCCAGTAAGTTAAATGAAAAGATAAGGTATAGTATTCCATTAATTTAATAAAATCCTCTTGCTTCTTGGGTTTACCAGGGTGAAGAGAGAACAGAAATCTTTGTCCCCTGACTTTGGGAATCTCGTTTAACCTTCAAACTGGCGATGTCAAGGGTTCCAAGTCCTCCACCTCCGGCAGAAATGTCGAGTGGCCCTGTAGCTGAGAGTTGGTGCTACACACAAGTAAGTTCATGTTTTCACCTGGTAAATCTTAAATTTTGGTAGATGAAAGGAATAAGATTTCTTCTCTCCATTGGGTTTCCTGCTTTGTTTGGATACATTCCTACCAAATAGCAGATAGATCTGGGTACTTGTCAGCTTTTTAGTTCTTGGTTTCTACATAAAATCTGAATACTATAGACCTGTGGCTTTCACTGGAGGTTGAAAGGGTAGGGAATCTTTGAAACTAGATCCACTTATAACATCCCCCCCCCATTTGTGTTTCTCTGTTGGGCAATTCTAGGGGGAACCAGGAGTGAGATTTGCAACCACAGGCAGGACATCAATATCTCAACTGTTGTTCAAAAGCATCTCTGAGTGCAGAGGCTCATTTTAAGTATGACTTTATCATCTGCTTCCCCAACCCTGTTCATGTTTTTCTCACTTTTGATGGAAAGTGTTTCTCCGAAGTTGAGAAAAGTTATGAAAGCAATTGGTCACTGTGAGATTTTCAAAATGTGGAAGAGGAACTTAATGCGAGAAAAAGTTGAGCCTCTGTGCTGACCAAACTCTCTCCCTTTGGGAATCCTGCAGAGAAGGAAAGAGAAATGATTATCTGATCTTCAACCTGTTTTTTTAGGTACCCTTTCCTCCTTAATTGCTTCCTGGTTTTCTATCAACAGATCAAGGTAGTGAAATTCTCCTACATGTGGACCATCAATAACTTTAGCTTTTGCCGGGAGGAAATGGGTGAAGTCATTAAAAGTTCAACCTTTTCATCAGGAGCCAATGATAAACTGAAATGGTGAGGAAGAACATATATATAGTTGTAAAAATGTTTCTACAAGTTGTTTTGCTTGGTTTTACGGAGTCTTGATTAGTATGTAAGATCCTTGAAGGCAGGGATTTCGTTTTGTACTTAAAGTATTATCCAGCGCTTTGAACAGTACCTAGTACATAATAGCTGCTCTCTATGTATTTGTTGAATTAACTCAGTGATAGCAGGCCTCAATAAACTCAAATGGATGTGGAGCATTGTGAGTCAAGAGGTCAGTGTTGTAAATGATATACCTGCTTGGTTGACTACTTGGCAACAAAGTGTCTTTCTAAAAGGGGTGGTGACCACTCAGCTCCAGCTAACCATTACCAGATTTTCTGATTTTTCAAGGAGATCTAAATTTTAATGTAAAATCTCTTGACTTTTAAATTGCCTGTTTTTAAACATTAAAAGGAAATTTATTTGCTTATGTAACTGGAATGCCAAGGCTATAGAATGAGTTGAAGGTTGTTAATTCAGTTAGATTATAATCCAGTTAATCTAATCCCTAATCCATTTAGATTAAGGTTTCCTGCTCTCTGCCCTGCTTTTCATATTGTTGGACATCTCAAGTCTAGATTCCTTTGTTGATAGATGACTAGCAGTATGCATATGATTTACTACCATCCAGCAAGTTCTTGACCTTTCCTCTGAACTGTGTGACCAAGATGATGTCATACCCACTGATTGGTTTAGGTCTGGATGCCTTCAACTAATTCCTGTGGCAAGGATAGCTCTAGGAGTGTGGCTATTCCTGTCTAAACGGTTGCTGGTCATGAAGAGAAGCAGTCAGTCAAGGGTCTAAAACATGCTCACAGCAAAGATAAAAGTACATTCTTATGAACCACCAATTTTGACCTGATAACCATTCTAGAACTAAACAACTCTGCATTAGTGTTTGTTGGCTTTATACATTAATCAGTAGATTAGTAGGTATCAGAGAACCCTTATAGCTTAGATACTACATTTAGAGCCACATCTTTAGCAAAATGGACAGTGATGTTTGTGGCATATTCACTCCCTATAGAGGGACTGAACTTGGAGTTTAAGAGAAGTGTCATAACATTGGCAAGGCCTGCGGATACATATGGCCAATGTATTTTGTATGTGGTAGAAGCAGTATCTGAATTACATGGAGTTCAACTTAATGACATTTGCAATTGAACTATATAAATTCTGTCTAGATTTTTCCGTTCATTGGTAACAGATTGGTATCTCTGACTCTTTAGAAACCACGTTTAGAACTTTGTCCTGTTTACCAGGAGTTTATTTTTGTCTTGAGTCTTCCATACTGCCTCCTTTATTTTAATCTTAAAATATTATTTCCAGATTGATAAAATATTTGTGAAAGATTATTTACTACCCATATACTTGATAAGAATAGGAATGTGTTTTCTCTCCCAAGATACTATTGAAGTGCTCATCAACTTTTTTTTTATTGTTTATCCACAATGCCAACAAAATTAGGGAGTGCATTTCCTGTGATAAAGTAGACCAGAGTAAGACTTGAATGAGTTTTAAGATACTTTAGGGGTGAAAAGATGAATGATGTGGGAAATTATAGAAAGTGGTCAAAGATTTAAGGGATGTGCTTTCAAATTCTAGAGTGACTCTTTACTTTTGTTGTTTACTTTTAAAAAGGTGACTTGAGTTGTTAGAGCAAAGTAAGAATTCAAGCAATCAAAGCATCATTCTGCTGAGTCAGAAGCTCCTCATACAGGGACTGGAGTGTTTTTTTTATTATTTTTTTTTTTAATATCTCCCTCTTGATTCTGATATTCTGTTTTCCTCTTTTCACTTTACAAACCTCTAAACATAGGTATTTTTGACTCCCCCCTCCCCCCCATGTTTTGGGCAGGTGTTTGCGAGTAAACCCAAAAGGATTAGATGAAGAAAGCAAGGATTACCTGTCACTTTACCTGCTACTGGTCAGCTGTCCAAAGAGCGAAGTTCGGGCAAAATTCAAATTCTCCATTCTGAATGCCAAGGGAGAAGAAACCAAAGCTATGGGTAAATATATTTTTTCACATCTGGCAGTTTCATACACTGACAAGTTGTAGATTTGATCTGGTTATTTGCGTAACCCTAAATATGACTTTCTTTCCACCCAGAGTCTCAGCGGGCATATAGGTTTGTGCAAGGCAAAGACTGGGGATTCAAAAAATTTATCCGCAGAGATTTTCTCTTGGATGAAGCCAATGGGCTTCTCCCTGATGACAAGCTGACCCTCTTCTGCGAGGTGAGTCCTCTGATGTAACGCACCTTATGAGACTGGTGGGTCTCGTGTCTGTTAGCTTGTTGGGAGACTTAATTCTCTTGCATCAGGGATAGAGAATGGGAAAAATTCCCACTGGAGTGGTGTGGCATCAACATTACTTATGATAGACCAAAAATGTGTTGTGATTTCAAGTTTTTTGGGCATGTCCATTTTCCACTTGTAACTCTGGAAACAGAGATTATCACTACCTTGGTATGTGTGATTTTTCTGGTATTCTGGCTTTTTCATTGAGAGTTTTTTCAAATAGCATTTGGAAGGACTGTCATTTCAAGCTGAGGAGAATAGCAAGCAACTAGATAATGTATATTTGTTCCTTAAAGTTACTGGTTTCTCCTTGAGCCCAAGTGTGTTTGACTACAGATCCCTCTCCTTTCCTTTTCTGCTCTTTGAACTAGATGATTCTTACCAGGAATTGAGTGTCTCCGATTTGTCTTGCTGGAGTAATTGTGAAATAGGAAGGTGAGAACTATTTTTTTTTTTTTAAAGAGTGAAGGTGATGTAAAGTTCTCTAACTCATAGTTAGCTACGAGAGTTATCTGTAGTCACTAAGTAGGAGATTTCATCTCTTAACAACTAAGAACCTTTCTCAGGTTTACAGGAGTAGCCTTGAAGTAAAATCCCTAAACAAGAGTGAGTTGGAATGTTTCTTTAATGAGTATGTGCTAATTAGTTGCTACATGCTATTATCAATACATTTGCAAGTATTTATCAACTGTAATAAATGAGTAAGACCTAGTCAGCTAGGATGTCGGTGTTCCCTATTCATGGTATAAATCAAGGAACCAGTTCCTGAACAGTTCCATATAATGTGAACATAACCACTGTATTTTCATGGGAGTTTTAAGCAAGTTCACCAACTGCCAGCGTGCTCTATCAAGTTCCAGGCTCACCCCTTGTTTCATTGATAGTCTGCAAGGCCCACCACCACCTGTGCATCAGGGTCTCAGGAATCTTGCCCCTTTGCAGGAAGGACCTGGCCAGCAGCTAATCAGCTTTTTTTTTTTAAACTTGCAGCTCATTGCCTCGTTCCACAAAGAGCTCTTGGTGATTAGAAAACTTTGGAGGCATGATTTATTAAAAGACCACAATGAATACATAAAAGGCAGTTTGCATAATAGCTACCTCCTCTCCTTTAAAATTGCTAAGAAAAAAAATGCTCGAATGGCACATATATAAATATAAAATGTTGCTATTTTTTTGTTTATGAACTTGAAGTTTGAAGTCTATATAAGTTCAAGTAATTACAGATTATACTCAGTATACTGGTAAGAAAATTAGAACAATTAAGTGGTTTTGTTTGAGGTTAGATATTACATAAATAGACCATCTGTTTAATTTTCACGTGACTTAGAGTTTGTGTTTCAGAAAAATAGCGGAAATTCTAATTTCTGTTGGAGAGGAAAGCCAATCTTTGAACTGATTTTAAAGAAAAGAAATTTCTAAATATTGCATCTGGTGCTCTAGGCAATGCTATAACCTTTATTGCAGTATTTTCAAGTCCACAGTGGGTCCAGCCTTTTCTCTCATGCTTTCCCTCTTCCTACCCATCCCCCAAATCCATTCCAGCTGCTTCAGCCCTGGTGTTGATGTTCTTAGTTTAGAAACCAACTGGCCTGCCCTCACTTGGCAATCTCTTATCCTGTGGTTAAGTCCAAGGCATTCTCTCTCCTTTTACTTCCCTGTATAAAATTCTCTCAGGAGAAATCCTGTGGTTAAGTTTAGATTTGCCTTACTGACTTAGAAGGGAAGTGAGATGACACTTTGGAAATGAGGAGATGTTGAACAGGGAAACGTCTGCTGGGTTCTGCTGATGCCATCGGTTTCTTACCATCAGACCAGGTGTGCCATCTGTTCCTCTCACACTTCTCTGTTGGCCACAGGTGCTGAGTGTTGCTTCTCATACTTGGGCTTGTGCCTAGTGAGACTCGTTTCTGTTCCAAGAATCTCTGTGGACTTAGTAGAATTCAGCATTGCAAGACAGTTGCGTGGGGTGTGTGGTGAATGTGTGGGATTTAAAAATGTCTGCATCTCATCTAAGTGCTTAGTGCTTTTCAAAGCTAGAGGATTCTTGGGTACAAATTCTATCGCTTTGACTCATTGCACCTTTCTGTCAATGGAATGTTTATAAATAAGTTTATTTTAATATTTATATCCTACTGATTATTGATTTCATTAGTATTTTCTTTTTTTTTTTTTTTTTTTTGAGACTAGGTCTTGCTATTTTTGCCTGTGAGACTGCAGACTCATATTGCCTGGGGTACCACAGACTCAAGCAATCCCCAGCCTCAGCTTCCAAGATAGCTGGGATTACTGGCGTGCGCCACCACACCCAGCTATTTTTTTGGGACTAGGTCTCTCGTGTCCCCAGCAGGACTCGAACCGTGATCCCTAGCCCCGGTGGCTTCCTACGCTGCCACCTACAGACATGCGCCACCATGCCTGACCCTATTTTTGAGATTCTTATGAAGTTGATTCTTAGGAAGTTAATCTTAAGTACTTCACTACTCCATTCCTCTCTGAGCCTTTGGCCTGGGCACTTCTGTTCTAGTATGATGCAATAAGTACAGTTGTTTCATGGTTTGTTTGTTTGTTTATTTTTACTGTTTCCAGTGGCCATGAAAGGAAATCCTTAAGTGAATGACTGAGAATCATACATTTTATGTTTGTACTTTTATTTATTTTTTTTTTTTTTGAGACTTGGTCTTGCTATTTTTGCTCGTGGAACTGTAGGCTCTCGTTGCCCGGGGTACCACAGACTCAAGCAATCCCCAGCCTCAGCTTCCCAGGTAGCTGGGATTACAGGTGTGTGCCACCACGCCCAGCTGTATTTTTGGAACTAGGTCTCACTACAGGACCCAGGCGGGACTCGAACCATGATCCCTAGCCCTGGCCGCTTCATAGGCTGAAGCTTACAGGCACGAGCCATCATGCCTGGCTGTTGTATTACTCTTAATGAATATTTAAGTGGAGTTAGATGGCAGGTTCTGAAAATGCTGAATAGGTGGTCTTGTCTGTAATGTGCTGCACTGAATTTGCTTTCAGTTCTCAGTGACATTTTGTCTATTAGAAATCGTGGATATTCTTTCAAGTTGATATTGCTGCTTAATATATTTGGAAGCATTTTCAAAGGGTTCCTTGAATTGTCTCTTACCACAATCCTTTGAGCTAGATTAGTTCCGTTTTTGTTGTTGTTTTCATTTCATGTTACTGGGGAGAGCAGCAGTGCCTAGGGAGATCAGGTAATTTTTTCTAACATTGTACAGTAAATTAGTGTCAGGGCCATGTCAGCTCACCATTATCTACTTCTAGTCATTATGCTATTCTTAAGTGGAACCAAATGCCTTTTATCAAGGCAACATGCTTTTCTATCAAGTTTTCTTTAACAGAGAGCATTTACTTTGGTAATGTAAGAATCATGAAAGCTTCACACTTTTAATTTTCTCTTTCATAATTTGGACCAGTGAAAGTCTACATGAGATGTTGTAGTTCTGTTGACTCTTCCCTCAGTTTATTTATATTGAAACAAGTCCTTGTTAGCAATAAATTCTGCCTTTAAGGTATATGCCTTTGACAGGTGGAAGAGTTCAATTTCTCTTTGTAATATTGCAATTAAAGCTGAAATATGGAATACCAGTTATGAAATATGACACTAGTTAATTCTTTAAACATCTTTTTTTTCCCCCTCAAATGTAAATATAGCTTCATAAACTAGGGGTGTTTGTGCCAAATTTTATTTTATTTTATTTTACTTTTTTGAGACTAGGTTTCGCTATTTTTGCCCATGGAATCACAGGCTCACGTTGTCCGGGGTACCACAGATTCAAGCAATCCCCAGCCTCAGCTTCTCGGGTAGCTGGGATTACAAGTGCATGCCACCACGCCCAGCTATTTTTTGGGACTAGGTCTCACTGTGTTGCCCCGAGCAGGAGTCGAACTGCGATCCCTAGCCCCAGCCACTTCATAGGCTGAAGCTTACAGGCACGCGCCACCGTGCCCAGCTCTGTTTATGCCAAATTTTAAATATTGTGGGTCTGTTCATATTTTTCCCTTTATCATTTTATTAGTGAATTATTTGGATATACTAGTTCAGCTATATGAAAATGCTAATAATTGATTACTCTTGACCTACAGAATTAGTGATCTATTATAACATTATCATGGACTATAAAATATGATAATGTAGTAAACCTACCACCCGACCTGACATCACTTGTAATTTATATCACCTGTATCATCATCTGGAATATATAAGCTTCTCATCTATCCCTTTCATCTGCTATCTTCATACTCCTAGGATATGAATTTTATGTTATTTTTCCCCTTGTTTATTATTTGTATTGTTAGATTTGCTTGTTTTGAGCTTTATAAAATGATGTTGATAATCTGAGACTTTTCACTCTACATATGCATAATTTATGTTGTGGTTGTAACTATAGTTCATTCATTTTTAGTGCAGTATAATAGTCTGTTGTAGGAATATACACTGGTTTTGTTACTCATTCTCCAGTTGATGAACATTTAGATCATTGCTAGTCTTTTGATTAGAAATAGTGCTGCTTTTATAGACAAATCTATGCAATAAGGTTTTTTCCGTCATTGGTATAATTAGAAACAAATTAAAAAATACATTTCTATTGATTTTACTTTGACTTTGTTTTGGTAAAATGTATAAGAATTGGTGCAATCTTTGGTCTTCTATGAAATTTTCTTTTTTAAGAAAAGGAATTGACTTTAAGAGTGAGGTCCTTTTACAACTTGAAATTTAGAGGGTTATACAGCCTTCCTGAGACATTTTCATGCAGTCATTTATAAGATGACATAAATGTCACAGTCACGTCATCTTCACAGCTGCAGTTCTGAATGAGTCTCCATAGTCAGCTTTATAGGCATTTTAAAAAATCTTTATTTTCCCTCAGAATTGTCTCATTTTAGCATCATTATTTGCAGGGAAAAACAATCCCTTTCTAAGTTAAAAGTTTGGGCTCTGAAGACTCATTTGTGAATGCCATTTAAAATTTATTTTTAATTAAGCGTATTTAATGTTGGTAAGAGGTGCCAGACATTCAGAGCTCTGGAGATTCCAAGCATCCATATATCTACAGAACAAGTCTGGCTCAGACAGTAAAGGTACATTCTCCTTCCTGCTGTGTTCCTGTCTATATCTAGAGAGAGGAATTGCCTCTGTGAGAGAAGTTACTGTCTTTAGGCTCCACTCATTACCAGGAGCACATCTACCCAGCATAGGGTCCATTGGTAACCAGAGTTTGAAATTCAGCCTAATGCTTGCCATTTCATTTTACCCCAGCTAGTAAATTGCCATCAAGAGTTAATGAGTTTGGGCTCCTGTCAACCTGCTTTAATTCAGGCTTAGGAACCCAGGGCCAAAAGCAATCTCCATTTTTATCATGCCTTTTCCTATGAGGAAGTGGATTTAACTGGCCCCTTCCCTTCCTCTTCCCCTTCTTCCCCTTCCCCTTCCCCTTCCCCTTCCCTGAAATGGACTACTCCCACATTTGGTATTACTGTTTCAAAGAAGTGAGGATGTTAATATGAGAATGTGGCTGAACCAAATTAAGAGCTCTTACATAGGACGAGAGAATTTCTGTAGAGTGGTTTGTCCTGGGTACTGTACTATTAAAATGATGTTATAATCTGGCTCTGATAAATGTGCTATTAATGTTAAACACATTTGTAATTGATTAACTTGGCTTGTTTCATTGCTTAAGACCATAATGGTTAGTTTTAAACAGATGACTAGATTTCTTGACCTGGTAGTAAATATCTCCCTTCTGCACCAAAGGAACTTTGGGACATTTGGATGGGGCGTTAACTTAGCCTCTGGATTTATGACTACAGTTACTGGATGATTTTCATCTTGAAGGTTAAAAGAAATTTGGGTCATTCAGAATGTTCCTAAGCTGTCTTTGTCATCTAATGTTCAAGAATAGCAAAAATAGGGAGCTGATTCTCAAGGTTTGCGAATTTTGCTTTGATTTTAATATTTCTAAATTAACATGCTGAGGAGGTAAAAAAAAATAGCAGTGGTTTATTAGGCAGAAGACTGATCTGCTAGGTCTTATTTTCAGTTTAATAACTTTACATTTATTTTATAATGTATGATTTATAAATCCTTGTATTTGGTATCCTAGCAAATTTCTCTGCATTTCACTGAGTCATCTAGAAGTTACCTTAGTTTTTATCTAAGCTGAACAATTGCATTAATTCAGCTGCTACTGCTGAAGTCATAGTGGCAAATTGGATACCCCTGTAAACCTGCTATCTTTCTGTTGGAAAGCTATGATTGCATGTCTAACTGGGGCCAGTCAGTCTGCACATCATTGTCCCAAATGACTGAATGAAGGGTGTCAATGATGCGGGATAGCTGTCTAGTTAAAGCTACCTGAAAGATCGTCAAGCCCGGTCCTGTTCATTATGCTAACTTGTGAGAGAAGCACAAGTCACTTAACCAGGGTCTATAGTACACTTTATTTTCATGATCCAGCTCTAAAATAAATGAAGTATTTTTAGACATATTAGATTCCTTTCTCTAGATAGAGTTCAAAAGAAATGGTAGTTTCTATAGTTCTTTGTGTTTACTGTTTGCTTAAGGCAGAATAAGGTAAATACTTAAAGCTTAGCATTTGTTTCTGTCAGTTCTTTCCTCTGGGTGACTTTACCCAGGTTTTCTGCCAGGGGAGGTAGAGATTATTAGAAGTTGGATAAGAAGGAAATTTGTGGGGCACTCTCTCCCCATTTACCTGAAATAGTGTTTGATTGTGATAGATAGAGAGGACAAATCTTTGATTTGTAGAGGTAATTTCTTAGAAACTCTAACTCATGTTAGTATCTGAATGTACTAAACAAGTATATATACTACTCTCCTCCTGTTGGGAAGATGTTCCTGGTAACAAAAATTTTGGACTGTTTTTCCTTATCTTTTGCAGGTGAGTGTGGTGCAAGATTCTGTCAACATTTCTGGCCAGAATACCATGAATATGGTGAAGGTTCCTGAGTGCCGATTGGCAGATGAGTTAGGAGGACTGTGGGAGAATTCCCGGTTCACAGACTGTTGTTTGTGTGTTGCTGGCCAGGAATTCCAGGCTCACAAAGCTATCTTAGCAGGTTAGTATTTATTCATGAGGAGCATTAGTTTTGGTAAAACAAGGAAAAACAGTGACTGCCTACTTGCCTTTTGAGTAATTTCATCTATTTGAACTAGTGAAAAAAATTGTAACTAAATAAAATTCTTTATTGTGATATTAGTTCTCAAAAACAAAAATTCAGAAGCTCCATAGAATGATACTTGTTTTTTTTTCTATGGACTTAAGCCACCACTTTCAGGAATAGCTGATAATGTAGTATTGAATACCTTTGCACTCAAACAGTATATGTCCAAATACGTAATGTGGTTTTAGTTGGGGGCTTAGGATGTAATGAAGAAGATTCTGACTAAGGCCCAGACTATCTTCTAGCCAGGGACCCAGTCCTGGAAGTCTTAGCCCTCTCTTCAGTACAGTTAATATTGGGAAAAAATTTACAAAGAGATTTAAAATATATATACTGGAAGAATGAGAATGTTGCCGGTGGTTGGAGGGCTGGGTCTCTAATTATAGACCCTTGATCTTTAAGGTTAGAAATACTAGCACAGAGAAGGACTGATAAGACAGGACTTACTTTACCTCATGAAAACATGAACGCCTCAATCACAAATTTGTTTTCAGACCATAAGCCATAAAAGGACATCACACCAACCTTTAGGTAACAGATTTCTTACCAAGACTTATCACTCTAAAACCTGCTGAAACCTCTGTCTGTCTCAATCTAACCATTTTTTTGTTCCCTTTCTCCACTAGGTATTATGGTATATTGTTAAAGAAGTTACTGGCTAGTGTCCCTCAGCACAACCAAGAAAACAATTATTTCTACATATTATAGAGTCAGTTTCCTTTCATTTTCTCAATAACAGCTGTTTCAAACCTTTACCACTCTTTAATCTCCACTCCTCAAACATGACCTTTCTACTTCTAAGAGAAAACAGAGATCCATTTGTAGAAACTCCCATAACTCTTGCCTCTCACTTTACCTGCATTTCCCCTGCAATCTCAGTGGAGGGGCTAGTCTACCTGTGTCCAAAGCAGACTATATTTTCTACTTCTGTTTCATAAGCCATGCTCCCTTCTCAGAAGTCTTGCTTTGCCAATTGTACCCCTATTTTATTTATTTATTTTTTTTGAGACCAGGTCTCGATATTTTTGCCTGTGGAACCGCAGGCTCTTGTTGCCCCAGGGTACCACGTACTCAAGCAATCCCCAGCCTCAGCTTCCCAGGTAGCTGAGATGACAGGCGCCGCGCCACCACGCCCAGCTATTTTTTGGAACTAGGTCTTGCTCTGGGCCCCAGGTGGGACTTGAACCGCAATCCCTAACCCCGGCCGCTTCATAGGCTGAAGCTTACAGGCACAAGCCACCGTACCCAGCTAATTGTACCCCTATTGCCTGGTATCTTTCCCTCTTTCTTTTTCTCTTACTATCTATTTACCCTCAGCCTATAAACAGATTCAAGCTTCTCCCTCTAGTTATCCTCTTTTCTATCAGAGCTAAGTTTTTTATGTTAGCACATTCACTGTATTTCTCCCTTCCCATGTATTTTTTTTAAATTCATATTTTGTTTCATTTTTTTCAGTTCATCGAGTTTTTGACTTCTTAGTCCTAGTTTTCCCGGGTTTTCTGGCTACTTCTAATGTGTCACCTCCCTCTTCTTCACCCTTTCTTTTAAAGATTGGTGTCTCCTGGAGGTCTGCATCAGTTCTCTTTTCAATCTACTTATTTTCCTTGGGTGATTTTATTTGTTCTCATAGCATTGATTTCTGTCTATCTGCTGAAGACCTTGGAGCAGATAGAGACCTTGGGCCCTTCCCTCTTCATTTAAAAGCATCAGCTCTTTAGTCTTCAACTTCTGTGATGTGTCTATAAGAACAATGAGCATTTATATCCTTTTGGAATAGATTAAAAATGTTAGAATTTAGAATTAAGTACTTTGTCCAAGAGTATATGGTTAAAAAATGGCAGGTTTAAAATTTGTCCTTTTTGGCAAACTGGGTCAGAATTCTGGTTATCTGTTAGCTCAAAGTCCTATATACTCCATTTGTTTCCCCCTTTTTTTAAAGGAAAGATTAGTAGTCTCAGTTTTCACCAAAACCCCTCATTTATTGGACAAGATAAAATTTGAATTCTTTGCTATTTTATTGCTTTCATGATAGAAATTACATTTACTTATTTTTCACAGCATTCATTAGACTAGGATAACTTAGAGTTCGATTTCCTTCTTTGTGCCTTCGGAGGTTGAACATCTCTGTTGATTAGGAGGAACAATGCGCATAAACAGGCATGCACTTTCTCTTGTTAGTGGATGCCTTTGAGCTCTGTTCTTGACTTCCAGGCTGTGTGGTCACTGAAAGTGAAGAAAAGTATATGTCATTCCAGGTAAAAATCCAGTTATTAGGACACCTTATTTAGACCATGAAAGATCTTCCATTCAAACCCCCAAGTCTAATCAGAGGAGATCCCCATCCAACATAGAGAACTTGAATAATTTCTGTGAAATATGAATGGTTGTAATAAAGCTAGTAGAAAGTTTTATTTTCGGAGGGGTGATTTCTTTTTTCCCCTTATATACTATATATGCCCCGCTCCAGTGTAAGAAGAAAAGAATTTTATGAGTCTTGTATAATTTGAGGCTGTTGCTTTCCATAACAATGAGTTTGGAAAGAGAACTATTTCTTCTTCAGAAAAGAAGAACCAAGAGATTCAATGTGATAATCATATCTGTTTCCCTTTAATATTGTAGCTCGTTCTCCAGTTTTTAGTGCCATGTTTGAGCATGAAATGGAAGAGAGCAAGAAGGTATGTAACACAATGGAGATAAGTTCTTTTAGCCTAGATGAGTAGGTTCAGATGATTTCTCAATTTGGCAGTGACTTATTTTCTTAATTATATATTTTTTATTGTATTATTATTATTATTATTATTATTATTATTATTATGGAATACAGTTCCTTGAACAGGTACTTTGTGAGAGCAGGGAGAGGTTCCAGAAGCATCCTAAGCAAAGCAGACTCATTCAGTCCTAGATAGATCATCCACAGCATTTTGAGTTGAGGGTATTAGGCATGTGTTTCTGTTCAGAAAATTCAGGAAAGGTGAAAAATTAAGCATGTAGTCATTTTGCTATCATAAAAAGATGAAAACAAGGTGTGACATGTGGTGACAGACGGGAAAGGCTACTTTAACAAGTAGGGAGAAAGAAATTTTCCATTTAATTTATGTTTTAAATGATGGTAAGCTTCTTCCCTTACCAGATCTTAAAATCATGAAAATTGCTTAGGGATTTTATTCTGTGGAATAGTTCTCATTTTCACTTTTTCTGGCATAGAACCGGGTTGAAATCAATGATGTGGAGCCTGAAGTTTTTAAGGAAATGATGTGCTTCATTTACACGGGGAAGGCTCCAAACCTTGACAAAATGGCTGATGATTTGCTGGCAGCTGCTGACAAGGTGAGATAAGAATAGAAAAGTGATCGTAAGACTGCAAGGGTTTTTTAACCACTTGAGTTTAACGACTGGACTTTTATGTTACATGGGTTCTGTGGGTAAGATGAGTATATATCCTAGTTTGGTAAAGGCAGCACACATTTTGCTTTGAGAAATGTTTAAGTGTGAAGAAGAGAATGTGGATTTTAAAATCAAAGAATTACGATGATTACCTAAAACAACAGGCCAGTAATTTCCAAAATAGGATTGAGGATAAAGGTTAATGAAATACTGAATTTAACCAAGTCAAACTGGTGTTTTTGTGTGTTGCTTTTCTGCAGGATTTCTTAGAACCTTTGGAGTGTTACTGTGCACTGTGAATTTTCTAAAAGGGAATATGGCACACAGTATTTCTCCAATTTAGTTAACCCTGGAATTCTTTTTCTCAAGCATCACCTCCAGGGGTTAGTGTTGCTGAAGTACATTTTTGGAAACTGGTTTTCATTGTATAGATAGAAGAGAGCTTGGTGAGATGTCCTCCAAGGTCCTGTAGTCTGAGGAGAGAAAGGGAGTGAAAGGACTGTTGTTCTTCCTGTGTGAGGGGGACAGTGGAGGCAAGGGTGCTAATAGAGCACCCAGTCAGAGGTCTATACTGGAAGGAAGATGGTTCTTTGTTTCAAATGTCTCTTCTTTCTGCCATGTTGCAGCACCCATTGAAGGCAAAGCTGCCCTGACCCAAGGGCAGTAGAACCTTCTCAGGATTTGCTTATGGGAGTAGTTCCTTCCATCTCTCATTGCATCCCTATGGCCAGAGAAAAGAGCCTGGATTTATGGAGAAATTTTTATCTTTATTAATAAACTTTTGGGAGCATTTGTAGAGGACAAGACATACAAACCTAGCCACTATTACTGACAAAAAGGATTAGATAATAGCTGTATCCTTCTTATCACCTTCAGTACTATATTAGTATAACTAAGCAATGCAGTTGCTTAATTCTGTAGTCTAGCTTAATTCTGACCAGAGAAAACTGGATCTCAGTCAAGACAGTAAGAGAATATTCGCTGTGAACTCTGAGGAGGTAGAACACACAGCCTATTACCTACTTTTTACTAAACACGAGTTTATGATGATTATGCCTCATCTACCCTCTGGTGGTCCATGAAAGGGAGTCACCAGGAATTTATTCTCCTTGTCCCTTGGCTCCCATCATAGTGACTAGGATTGCAAGGCCCACTTTTAAGATAGAAATACTAAGGCTCTGAGCTGTGTATTCTGAGAGCCAGAGTTAGAGGTAGACATCTGTGTCCCTGGGTTTTCTTTCTTGCTCTTCAGCCAGAGAACCTGCTGGGAACCTTAAGCATGGGAATTAGCCTGACTTGACATTCTAAGGATGGTATTTTCAGTACGATGTGTTAACTTACATTTTTAAGAGATAAAGCAGCTGAATCACAGCAGTGCTTCAATTTATGAATGAGAAGTTACCAAAGGGTGCATTTTCTAATTCCATTCAGAATTTCCCTTTAGACAGTCTTTACTCCAAGTTTATTTGAAAACATTTTTACCTTTACACCTCCTTGTGAGCTTTAGGAATACAGAATAAAAAGTCTTTCATGGAAGGATCTAAACACCTAGAATTTACCCAAGAGATTGAAACAGCTTCTTCTGAGCCTTTTCATTCTCCTGGGGCATGTGTAATTAGACCAAAAACAAAACAAAACACGTAGTCCAGGCCTGGGAGACACAATTTCAGTCTCCTGGGTAAGTACTGCCATTAGGCAGGTTTTTCAGAAGCATAATTAAGGGGGAAAAAAAAAAACTTTGTCCCCTAAGGGATAAGAATGGCTACTTTTGTCTAATTACACAGTAGGGATCATAGCTATTCACAGTAAAAGTCCTTTTAAAAGAATATATTGAGGAAAGATAGGCAGCATATTCTGTGTGGTGCTATATAAAGACTGAACATTTATTCAACCTTTCCCAACCTTTGAAAACAAAAACGGCAACCTAATTTCTTGCTTGTCTAGTATCATTTCTATTTTCCATGGAAACTGTTTTCCAGTTACTCAAATGTAAAAAAATTAAAGCTGCACCAAAACCAATAAGACTCTCTTTTTACTGCAGAGGATCACAGTGCCAGTAGATATGCCTCCTTACCCAGAATTCATAAAAATAAAATTGTCCTGGTTTGATTGCCATGATTCAGCCTGGAGGAGTATTGTGCTGTTGGGTCCTAAGGCCCTCAAAATGGGACCTGTGTGGAGACTGCGGTTACCCTCAAAGCAAATTGTTCTCCTGTGAGCCCATTAGTGACAGTTTATTTTATGCCTTCTTTTATCCTTTCCTCCTCCTTATCCCTGCTGTTCCTTAGTAAGTTTATAATCTCATTTTGAGAGCAGGTAGTATAGTTGTACCAAAACAAATCAACTAGATCAAATATGCCCAACATCAACCTAGACTGTCCATTTCCCAGAACATCTATACCATTTACTTGCAAAGTAGGAAGTTTTCAGACTGAAACTGAACTCTGGTTCTTCTGCTTTGTTCTTTTGCCCTAAGCATCTTAACCTCAACCCCAATATAACAGGACTTCATTTATCCTTTTCTATTTAAAAGGAGACCTCTCAGTTGACTCTCATTCAGGAACAACTAGTGGCAGAGATACTGGTCAAAGTCACCAGGGGGCTCCTTTTCTCAACCTGATGGGTCAGTTAGGATACCTTGCTGGGCTGGGGACATGGTTTAGTAAAAAGAATTGTGTCAACCTAATCTGACTCTAAAAATAAGGTGGCAGAAATGCAGTGTCTCTATTGACTTGAACCACAGCATCACCTCATTGTCAGGGTGGATGTGATTGTTTAATCTAGTTGGGGCAGGGTAAACCTGAGGGTGCAGCTTTACTCAATAGTTAGCCTTTTTCTGATAGACTTTAGAACTTGAACAGCAGCTGTGCACAGTATCTTCACGGTCTTCATTTCAGCCTTCTGAGTATAGGACTGGGTTTTTTTGTTTTTTTTTTTTTTTTTTTTGAGACTAGGCCTCACTATTTTTACCTGTGGAACCGAAGGCTCACGTTGCCTGGGGTGCCACAGACTCAAGCAACCCCCAGCCTCAGCTTCCCAGGTAGCTGGGATTACAGGCACGCACCATCATGCCCAGCTAGTTTCTGGGACTAGGTCTTGCTGTGTTGCTCCGAGCAGGACTTGAACCGTGATCCCTAGCCCCAGCGGCTTCATAGGCTGAAGCTTACAGGCACCAGCCACTGTACCCGGCTAGGGACTGTTTTATAATTATAGTTGTGGCAGTAGCCTTTTCATGGTCTGCAGTTTTGTTCAGGTATCCAGTTACATGATGGTCCAGCTAAAGAAAACAGCCTCAGTAGCGGTCAGCCCAGAGCTATTCCTGCCCTGACGACAGCAGTGCTTGTGTTTTACAGTATGCCTTGGAGCGTTTAAAGGTCATGTGTGAGGATGCCCTCTGCAGTAACCTCTCCGTGGAGAACGCCGCAGAAATCCTCATCTTGGCTGACCTCCACAGCGCAGATCAGTTGAAAACTCAGGCAGTGGATTTCATCAACTAGTGAGTTGGCAACTTCAAAGTTCTTCTCTCAGTATAGTTGTACTAGCTAGAGAAATGAGAAAGACTTTGAATTATAAGTACAGCAGGTGAGGATCTTCGTTAACTTTTGTAAAATAAGCATCAAATTTTCATCTTTGCTTCAGCTGGACAGTATGGAAGATGGTTTTGTTTTCCTGGGCCTATAAAATCCCTTTGGTGAATGAGGTTTTTAACTTGTATTAATAAGAATCGATGAAAATGATAATTTGCTGGCCTGAAAGTATCAAATATCTGTTGATTGTAGAATGAGGAAAAAAAATAGATGGGATGAATACTAGTTTTGGGGGCGGGAGGAAAGCATGATCATTTCAGTGAATCTGCCCCTGAATCCAATGTGTCAAATGACCAGGCCATATTTCTGAAATAATTCACCAGGGTTTGTTCTACTCCTTGAGGGGCTGGTATGGGGGAAGGGGAACAGACAAAAACTGGAAAACCCCAAGGAAGAGAAGAGGGTCTCTAAAACCTTCACAGTAGCCCTCCTGAGTGAGACAAGACAGTCTGTAAACTTCTTTCCAAGGAGTTATCGAAACGAAAGAGGGAGGGGAAGAGACCATTCCATGTGGTTTCTAGTGAGTAACTTCCTTCTAGTGAATTCTCTGGGTGCTTGTTGCTACTTTTAAGATATCAACCTCTCCGTGAAGTGTGGTTATTATCCATACTTTTTTGATCCTCAGATGGTCCCCAGACCCTTGATCTACCCCGTGGTTATGGAACTAGTGAATGACAGACCCAGGTGAAAGCTTAGAGCTGTCTGACCAACAGAACCCCTGCTCTTTCTTTCTCTTAGCATCTCTAGCAGATAGAGAGAACATTGACACCTGGTCACCTGCCTGCACATTGTCTATCAAACAAATTCTCATGCATATTAGGGGGGGTTGCTTGATTATTTCTTTTCGTTGACACCCTTTAAAGCAAACTTGGGGAAATTAGGGTATCTAAGTGGCTGTTTAATAAGCCACCTTCACTCATTCCTTTTGTAATCTGTCTTTCCACATTTCTTGTAGTCATGCTTCAGACGTCTTGGAGACCTCTGGCTGGAAGTCAATGGTGGTTTCGCATCCCCACTTGGTGGCCGAGGCCTATCGCTCTCTGGCTTCGGCACAGTGCCCTTTCCTGGGACCCCCACGCAAGCGCCTGAAGCAGTCCTAAGATCCTGCCTGTTGTAAGACTTCCGTTTATTTTCCAGAAGCAGCAGCCCCTGTTGCTGCCACTGACCACCAGGTAGACAGCGCAATCTGTGGAGCTTTTACTCTGTTGTGGGGGGAAAAGACTACATCATGGCCCCAGATTTTTAAAACAGCACTAAATAAACTTGGGGGAAGTGGGGGGAGGGAAGGGCCTAGGACTTGGGGCAGTTCAGCCTAATGAAAACCCTGTTGCTGTGTCACTGTGTTCCCTTTGGCCTGGCCGAGTTTGATACTGTGGGGATTCAGTTTAGGTGATGACCCTGAGGACATCCCAGCGGTGGTACTTCGGAGAAACCTGTCTGCATCTGACTGAGCAGAAAATATTGTCGGGTGCCTGGAGCAAAAAAGAAAAAAAAAGGACATTTAGTTTTAAAAGACGGGAAAAGAAAAGAAGAAAGGATTTTTGCAGACTTTCTCAAAAATCAGTTTGTGGATTCTAGTAGTATTTATGTTGCGAGAAACTAATTTTAGTCCATCCAACTGTGCTAAAACTTGGATATTTGTGAAAACTCCTCACCACCATACAAGTTGCAGAAGAGCTCTCTCATTGTTAGCACTTACTGTTTGAAAGAACAGAGTACATTCTTTTATCCTTTTATAAAAAAAATGACAAGTGAAGGTGAAAGAGGAAAGAGGTTATTTGATCTGGAAGATGAGTGTTCTGATGTGGTGGCTCTTGCAAAAAAATCTTTATTGGTGTTGAAAACTGGACAAAATAATTCATCCAGAATTCATACTGTCTTGACAAGAACTATGGTTCTTTGTTTTTAGATATTGTGGAAAATGTTTTTTGGCATTTTTCTCTGATTTTATTTCTCTCCCCATCCCCTTTTCTAAAAAAAAAAACAACAAAACAAAAATAGAACAAAAAGAAGAAAAGGAAATTTTATTATTAATGCTGTGTAAAAAAAATCCCAACCCAGATTGCTCAGCTGTTCCTACCTGACTTGCCGCCTGCATAGGAGCCAGTCCTGTTCCTTCCAATTCACCCCTCTTCCTACAGAGGAGAACTTCCAAATGTAAATTTTTTTCTTTTTGAAAATATAAATAATTACTATTTTGTACTGTGTGGTATTTCTGGTCTTTTGTTCTACTCACCTGGCTGTCTTTTGGATCTGAGTTCTTGCTTACAGGATTTGGAAGGTCTAGTTCGATCCGTCAGCTTGCAGAGATTATGTATGAAATTTCTAAGCAGCAGGGACTTATCACGTCTCTCGGATTGAAAGTTTCCTTTGGGAGCTACCAGCACCTGCCAGCCTCTTGTCCTTCTGGAGTGTCTCACAGTTCACATTGCAGTGAGGGATCGGGCTCCTACTCTGCCAAGAGAGTAATGGAAGTGAGCTTTTCTGCTCCCTACATGTTTTAAGATCAAACCTCTCTCCCCTTGTTTAGCTACATACAAAAAGATCAGAGAGGACATGAATGTGGAGATCAAATAAAGGGAAATTATTATCTCTGATTTTGTCACTGACTTGCTGTGTTTTCAGGAAAGTTCATGTCAGAATTCCCAGCGAGCTCACTAGGAAGCAGTGTGACTCCTCTGCGTGTCTCATAGCAGTGGACGCATAGGATGAGGGAGACACTGGGAAGTCTATTGGTGAATCGGCCATGTGTGGATTAGTTGACCTTAGATGGAGACTCAGCATATTTCATCTTCCATTTTCTTCAGTGACTTTAGATGTTACAAATTTTCCAGTTTTCATTTTTTGTGCCTCTCTTAGATTGGAGCAGATAAAACCTTGTATCAGTGTAGTCAAAGAATTGGCTTGTTGGAAATGATTTCATTTGCACTTCTTGAGGTCCTCCTAAGTGTCTTGCCCACGAGGAAGCATCCACTTCATGTACTGGCTACTGTCCTGTGCTGCCTCAGTCATCGCTTTCCAGATCAGCACACAGATCCAGGATCAGATCAGTGTCGCCTTCACCCATGTCTCTCTCGAGTCACTGCATCTGCTCAGCATTTATTGACTTTTCAGTGGACTTTCCACATACAGTATCTCATTTGAATCCCCCAACAACTTGAGTTTAGTAGGACAGACAAGTGGTCTTTAGCATCTTTGTATTCTAGAGATGGGAGAAGTTGAAACCTGGAGTAGTCAGGTGATGTGCCTAAGATCACACAAGCGCTGAGCCACAGCGATGCTTAGAAGAGAGCCTGGAAAAGATACCTAAGCGGAGGAAGTCCCATTTCTGAAATGTTCAGATAGGAAATCCAAGGTTAGCTCCCTTTCTATAGGAGCAGCAAGAACAAAACTCTGGAAATAATGCCTCTGCTGGCCTGGCCGTCAGAAACTCCAGGACAAGCCAAGCTTCAGATAACGTTTTTCTCATTCACAGAAAGTTGAGGTCAGGTGCCGGTGGGCTTGGGGACTATGCCCCAGGAGGGTAGCAGTCCTGGCACCAAGCTTCTGAGGAGATGAAAGTCTCTTCTGGGACTTTACAGTATTTGTGGGATTTCTAATGTGTGGCTTTTCTGCAGCTACAGAACTATTAGACTTCGCGTATAGGTGAGGCTGCTCCATACCTCTCCTGTCATTATTGTATTATTTCTGGACATGTTTGTTTTTGTTTAAATGATACAGTTGAAGCCATCTGGTTTTGACAACATCAGAGCCCCAGCATACTGTTCATAAACCTCCCACTGCCGCCACCCCCTCCCTTTGCTCCCCCACATCTGAAATTTAATTCAAGTTAACTCCACAATCTGGGGCATGTGCTGTCACTGCAGAGATGTCCGTGCCAGTGGAACAGTTGGAGATTTCAATTCCATAAGGATATGGCTTATTTATCAAAACAATATTTCAGGCAAGTAGTTTCACAGAACCTTTGGAGTTGCAATTTCAGGTCCAAATAGAGTACCTGGCATCATTCCTAACTCCCCTCCTTCCCTATTGTCAGTCCACCTATGTCTGACCATCCATGGAAAATGTTCACCATTCTTGGACTGGAGATTAAAACTCTGTTGTTTTGGGGCACATCAGACACTTTTCTGGGTTTTAGCAATCTAAGGTAGGGATGCCCCTTGTCCTTATCACTAGTAAGTTGACTTTTAATTTTTTTTAAAGTTCCCCCTGATTTTTTGCCTTTTAAATTCTAGCCAGAGACAAGCTCTCTTCTTAGGACAAAGGAGTTCTGACTTCACCACCACTCAGCATTCATTTAGAATCTGCCTTAAACCTATTGAGGGCTCTCCATATTGTGTCAGCCTGTGCAGATGAAAGGAAACAGCTTGTACGTTTATGGGTAGAACCACAAACCGGGGGAGTGTCTGCACTTTAAAACTCAGGGTTGCTTTGTTCTTGCTCTGGAGATCCTACAAAAGAACAACTAAGTCCCTCCAACATGACTGGATCGAACCTTCAGGTTTATCTTTTGTTAAAGACAAATTCTTGGCTGGTGCTCAGCCTTATTTTCCACAACTAATTATTATTTTAATCAGCCTGGGTGAGGTGCTTCCTTTTATCTCATAACTTCTCACCACCCTCTGCCCTCCATCATTTAGATCCATTCCCGATGACTTGCTGATTAGTCTAATGCTCAGGTGAGTATCACAGGATTGCTCTTTATGTTTTGTGTGCACAAAGCGGATGTTTTCCCCTTTTAATTTCAGAGGTGACCGTACAACGTTGGGGCCTTTGACCCGACAGACACCTCCTGAAGACAGTGAGCAAGGAAGCAAATGTAGGACGATCAGTATTTGGAATAATGAGCCTGGAGAACCTGAAGCTTTGACCTCCAGATGGAGAGCAGAAACTTGAGTGTTGTTGACTGATGGGATCGTCCTGCCACTAAGCCATTAGCAAGATGATCGCTCCCGCTCTGTAAATCCTGTAATGCCAGAGTGGAAAGTAGCATCTGGAATACTGTTTGGTTCTGATTCCTGCAGCCCTAGGAAAAAGAATTTTAGACATGAGGGAATTCAGTACAAGCAGCAAAAGTGATAAAGGAGTTGAAGGGGGTCAACTCTAGGGGGAAATCATTATGAAGATAAAATATGCCAGCCTGATGTGGGAATGTAGTACCTGCAGTTTACCCATCTCTCAGGAGCTCTGAGCACTTGCCGGCTGGCTTTGCACAGCTCTGGTTCATCCTGGTTGCAAAGCTGGAGAAAGTGATAATGTGACTTCCTCAAGGTCACTTGGCCCCACTCTGAGCCAAGTAGCAACAACAGGCAAAGGAACAGTTTAGGAACTCAGGCCTAGGGCCAAAGAAAATGGAACGTTCTAGAGAAAGAAAATGGAACATTCTAGAGTTTGGCAATAAAGTGGACATACCTGCTAGTAATGTTGAAATGGGGCACTCTTGCCCTAAAGGTGAAATGTAGTGAAACAAAAGGGGTCTCCACATGGTTTACATTTCTTTTCATGGCTGAAAATACAGGCATCCAGGGAAGTGAAATGACATGCTCAAGGTCATGGGGATTAAAGCTTGAACCACTGACAGCAAGCAAGGGCTGATTTGCTAAGAGGTGCCACGCATTGTGCTGTGCTGGGCTTCGAGAGAGGGTAGGATTTCTGCTCTTAATTGGAATAATGGAGGAGAAAGGAGGGGCCACAGAAACAGAGGACATGGCTTTGAAGACTGAAGATACTGAGTTTAGCAGTCAGTAGGTCAACGGTTATCTAACAGCGGTTTCTATCAAGTGGTGGAGGCAGAAGCCAAGACTGATGAGAAGGTAAGCAATATAGATTGAGTATAATAAGCTATTCTTTCCAGAAGTTTAGCAGGGAGAGAAGGGAGTCTCTCCCACCCACTCTAAGAAACTTATGTCTCAATCTAGTCAACACATTTATTTTTATCTAGAAGTAATGGTGCACAGGTTGTTCTATAAAATTACAGGACACTTTGTAACTGATATTTTTTAATAAAAGTCATGTTTGTGGAATAATTATAACTTTTAAGTTGAGGAAGAAAACAACCACCTTTAACCCTTGCACAATTTGAGACTGATTCCCTAAAGACAGACTTAGGTTTTTGTATGTCTTCAACCTATCCATCTTCCAAGTAAAAGTTAGCTTCATAGTCACTATAAATCACTGCTTTCCTGGACCAGTGGTTTGTGCAGTGGTGTGCTACTGACAGTATAATGTTTACCTCCCAAGAACATAGGTAGCGTTGGCCAGTTCCTGGGATGTGAATACTGCCCCTGATTCTTTTCAAATCTCCAGGGTGTTATTACTGAGCACACAGTTGGAAAGGATGCACAATTCACTCCTGCCTAGCTGATCCACCACATACAATTGCTGTATGTAACCTCAAGGGCATGGATGGCAAAATGTCAAATAGTTAGGATGAGATGAATTTTGAATATTTATTACCTTTGCTGTTAACTGTACATTGATACAATTTAATATTTAATTGACCATTTAACACCCAGCTCTCAAAATTCCTGAATTTGTAACCATTGTCTTTAGAGAGCCCCTAAGAACCAACTCTAGCATACCAGCAGTGTGACTTCAAATTTGTCATCCAACATCTGTGCACATCAGTGTCTCCTGCCAGCCATCCTGAAGCACTAGATGTGTGCATCCCTAGTTTCATGGCTGGTAAAGAACTTTCCGGCCAGGTACAGTGATGCGTGCCTGTAAGCGGCAGCCTAGGAAGCCGCGGAGGGAACCGGGGATCGTGGTTTGCGTCCCACCCAGGGTAACGTAGCAAGACCTAGTTCCAAAAAACTAGCTGGGCATGGTGGCACGTGCCTGGAATCCCAGTTACCTGGGAAGCTGAAGCTGGGGATTGCTTGAGTCTGTGGTATACTGGACAACGTGAGCCTGTGGTTTCACAGGCAAAAATAGGAAGACCTAGTCTCAAAAAAAAAAAAAGCACTTTCCTTCTTAGAAATCTGTAGCTACCTTGATGTTGGTACATGAACTAATAGTCATATGACACATTTTAATTTCTGAGAAAATAAACATTTTACTTTCTGTCTCT
>PVHY01007973.1:0-64315 GCA_004024945.1 Uropsilus gracilis
GCAAAGCAGTTCCTTACTCCAGTCTGGACAAGTCAGCCCCCACACAGACGGACTGCAGACATCTAGGGAAATCGGAAGGGATCCAGCCTAGAAACCATGCATGCTATTTAAGAGGAAAGAGTCTTCAAAGAACTATGCAGAGCAGAGTGGAAAAGTGGTAACACCACAGCAAGAGCTCTAGTTCACGTGGGTGAGGGGGAAACATATGTTACAGTGATTTCTAAATAAGAAAGTAAAGGTGTAGTGACGATGGAGAGAGGTCCTGACTAATTGTATTTGAGACAGAGTTAAACCCAGATAATAGTCAAGAATTGTCTGTCCTCCTTCTCACCATAGCTTACAACTTATCCCCAGGTGTGAGAAGACGTGGACATGATTATCTCATATGCTCCGAGCTTTCCAATCTTGAAATAAAAGAAAGGTTCTTTTTGTTTATTCATGTTTCTCATTGTGAACTGAAAGAAAAACCCTCCTGTGGCCACAGATGTCTCCATTCTGGAAAACTGCTGAGGCTGCAGTTTGCAAAGACTTGACGTTTACAGAGATATGTTGCACAGACTGACCTTATGTCTGCAGAAGAACCCTCTAGGACAGAAAGATCTTCACACATGGAAGTTCTTGTGCAATGCCCATAAAATCTGACTCCTTAGAATGAGGTTTCATTTGATGTTATATATGACATTCCTCCTTTTCCTACTTGCCAGAATATAACCAGATGTCTCTTTTCTCTCTCCCATAGAAGGATTATCTGCTCCTGAGTGTATCCCATCTGCATAGTTCCTACATTGCTGAGTTGAGAGCATCTCCAGGACGGGACTGGTACTCAGAGAAATCCATAGCTGAAGGTGTCTCCCTGGGTTGGAATCCTTAATAGTCTCTTTCATAAAGTTCTCTTTGAACTGTTATACACCAATGGTTATTTCAGTTGGCCACAGAAAAATCCTTGAGAGGATTTCCACCACGTGCAATGAGTGGCTTTGGGGTCAGTGACTGGTGCTATACACAATCTACAGATCAGGAAATATATGCCAGACGTGGTGGCGCACACCTGTAATCCAAATTCTGGGAGGCAAGAGGCCTGGGTTCGCTTGAACTCATGGTTTCAAGTCTACCCCCAGGCAACATAGCGAAACCTGGTCTCAAGCAGCCAGATACAGTGGCGGGCACCTGTAGTCCCAGCTACCTGGGAGCCTGAGACTGGGGATCACTTGAGTCTGCTGGATCGGGACTACCCCCGGCAACATAGTGAGATCTAGTCTCAAAATAATAATAATAATAATAGATCAAGAGATAGAGGAAAGAGGAAGCCATTGCAAATATGAGCCACTCAGTGAAAATTCACAAAGGTAAGAGCTCAAACTGCAGGACTGACTTGCTTCCCCTCTGGGCTGCTCCTTGTCATGAGCTTCAAGATGGGCAGGAATAATTGAATACTTTATATTATGAATAATCCTCCCAGATCAAATGGCAGGTGAACTGCCAGACCAACCTCATGTCCCACGTTTTCCTCCGACCTGCAGGTTACAATGATCTTCCCTTTTCTGAATTCCTAGTGTGGTAGGAATCAAAACCATTAGCATTTTGTTTTCCTGGTTCTGACACTGGCTTGTAATTGTCTCGTGTATGTAAATAGACACCTTTTTTTCTGAATTTATATTCCTTTTATATATTTTCCCCACTTGTCAGCAGTGTCAATCAGGTATTACATTCACAATTAGCTAATGCTTGATTGATGATTGAATCAAAGACACATAACACAGCTCTGTGAAGGTTAAAGCACACTGTTCTGGGTTGCTGAAATTAATAGAGTACTTGGAATTATCTGCGGAGTGTAAGATATGTGCTTTGGGTTAAAATAACTATAACTTCATTTTCAATGCTCTGTAAACTTTGGTAACAGTGTTTTTATTAATGTGCTTCTGGAAACAGATTTGCAGTTTCTGAGTTGGAGCTAAATATTTTTCCTGACACTATGTACTTAAGAGCTTTCCGAAACCATGGATAAAAAAAACCATGAATGAGAGGGTTACAAGTGGAGTTGAAGTATCCAAGCCACACCAAAAGGTCAAGTATTATTATGGGAGTGGAGTAGCCTAAATAAGGGTCAACCAAAACAGCAATAAAGCAAGGCAGCCAGCAGGCTAGAAACACCCCCATGACTATACCCAGGGTCTTAGCTGCTTTTCTGTCCTTTTTCTTAGATAAGTTTTTTTTCAGCTCCCCCCTCGTGTTCTCAGGCATGCTGCTGATGACTCGAGCGTGTCGCTTGGAGACAATAAAGATTTTACCATAAATACCAACCATGATGGAGCCAGGCGTAAAGAAACATGTCGTGAACAGTATTGTCCCCCAGAATTTGTTGAAAGTAAGAGCACAAAAATTGAAGCAAGCAACAAGTATCTCATAAGTCTGCATTCCAGCAACATTGGCCTCAGAGAGAACTAAACCGAAAGAAAATAGAGCAGGGGCCGACCAGCAAAATGCCAGCAGTCGCTTGATGGTGGAGACAGTCATGGTGGTCGTGTAGTGCAAAGGGTAACACACGGCATAGAAGCGATCGATAGCAATGGAACAAAGGTGGAAAATGGAGGTCAAGCTTAACATCATGTCAAAGCTTGCGTGGAATTTACAAAAACCATCTCCAAAATACCAGCAACTCTCCACCGAGCGCACCATGCTGTAGGGCATGATGACAGAACCCAGTAGAAAGTCAGTCGTTGCCATGGAAAGGATCAGAAAGTTGGTGGGAGAGTGAAGCTGTTTGAAATGTGATATGGAAATCATGATGACCAAGTTGCCAAAAATGGTGATCACCATGGCTCCAGTCATCACGGAGTACATGATCACTCGCACATGGAAAGGGCGGTTGGTGGGAGGGCAGGATTTATTTCCAAATTTTGGACAACTGGATATGTCTTCGGGAATATAAATTAAATCCATGGTGCTGTGTATCTTCAAATTCCTTTCTAGCAAGAGGAGCCAATGTTTCTTCTCCAAATATTTTCAGTGAATTTCAGCTCCTAAGAGTGCAATAAAGTTCAATCACCTGTTACTAATTCACTTCAGCTATAATTGATTTAAATATTTAATTTATATCAATTATGTTTGCTTTCTGAGTTATCTGTATTAGAGAGTAAAAAAAAAGCTCAACTGTTTATCTTTCTATGTTGTTTCATTCTTTTTCTTATTCAACAAAGCTTTATTCATGTCATGTATAAGAAATCTCTCCAGATTTTAGTCTACCAATAGGAATTATCTGAAATAGAGTCATGAAGCAGTGGTTCTAGAAGCTGCGGGAGGGAGTAAATTGGGAATTATTGTCTAACAAATGTAATGTTTTAGTTATACTGGATGAGTATGTTCTAGAGACATCGCCTATAGAATATGATTAATAACATGGTGTTACATATTTCAAACTTGTTGAGAAGGTAGATCTCAAGTGTTTTTACCACACATACAAAAAAAAATTAGACGAGGCACAAAGAAACTTTGGAGAGTGGTGGATATGTCTGTCACCTTAATTATAGTGATGATATCACAAGTGTTTGCATACATTCAAACTAATCAAATTGTGTGGGTTTTGTAGTTAGATCAGCCATCGATAAAGCTTTTTTATTTTAAGAAGAAATTTTGATCAACTTTTAATTAGAGCAGTCATTTTCCTAAAAGTTTCTTTGAGCTACAAGTTAACTCCCTTTCACCCTAAAAATACTAAGTGCACAAAAGCAAAGTGAAGTCACAATGTTTCATTGTGCACCTGTTCAATAATTGAATCTTCAATTATAAGAAGACTGCTGCTGTGTTAAGAGATAAAAGTGGCATAAGGCTATTGAAACACACAAAAAGCCACGTCTCTATATTCTAAATCATGCACCTAGGTCAATGGTTCACAGTTCCTCTTCTCCCTACCCACCCTCTCTGCTCCCTTCCTCTACCTCCCTTTCCTCTCCCTTTCCTTCTTTTCCTCTCCTTTTCCTCCCTTATTCCCCTTTCTCTATGCCTTGAATCATCTGACTTATCTTAGGTTGAGAAGCCATGTCACATACTCCACCCTGAGTGATTCATAAAGATCACAAATTTCATGCTTACAGACTTGGGTCACTTAAATCTGTGACTCCTGTTAGTAACATTGGGCTGAATAAGAGGAGATAGGGAAATGGACATAACTCCAATTCAGTAGGTGACTGACCTTCCTATTTATTTTGGGATAATACCACCATGAAAAAGAGCTCACAGACAGACTCTGGAAAAACTTAATATTGTGTCTCTAACAAAGCATCAAGTTCACTTTAGGAGCTACTGAAAAGCAAGCCCAATCTTGAATGAATCAGACATGAGAGGTGCTCTACACCTACTTCTTATTCTCCCAAGTCACACAAAAAAAGATGCCTTTGCCATCTAAAGGCATCATAAATGCCCTTCATCCCTTCATATTCTGTCAATCTTTCCTGTCAAAGAGGAAAAGTAAAAAAACCTTGTCATGATGAAAGTACCTGAATGTTGTTCATTAAAGAAGCATCTTATTTCCAAGAGTCAGGAAGGTTCTCCGTAATATTTTTGAGTTGACTACTCACATGGTGACTGATTTGTTCTACATTAGGAGCTTGCATCACTCACTTCCAAAGACAAGGAAGCAGAAGAGCTTCAGAATGGGAAATCTTAACCCAAGTTTTGTGTCTAGGTAGCCCTGAGCTCAGGTAAACTGAGGTACACTAGGTTAGATGAGCTGCTAGGTCCTTCTGTAGCTGAAATTCTGTGAGTGATTCATAACTGACTGGTCATTAGTTTTAAGTAAACTTCTTGTCACCAAATTTAAATAAGAGAAACAAGAAGAGAAAGATGGAAAAAAGATGTGCTCAATGCAAAAAATCACTGAATAGTCTTCTCATTTCTGGGATATGTTTGGTCAATAATTAAGATGTGTTTCCACTATTGACACTCCTCCACTCACTCTCCACTCTCTCAGAGAGAGAGAGAGAGAGAGAGAGAGAGAGAGAGAGAGGTTGGTGTATTAATGAAAATTTGTGAGCATATAACCTAGGTCCCCTTTTAGCATCTACAGTACTCAACAAATAACTACTGAATGTAATATCTGTGATAAATTACATATTATCTCACATGTTGCTTTTTTTGTCTTTAACTTCTCAAATAAACTCTAAGTTATAGCTATATCTTCTAACACATTTCTGAATGATTCTACCACAAGCAAAGAACTTGTCTATGCTGTTCAATCCTGGATTCTCAGCACCTAGGTTAGTTGTATATATATTGTATATATCTATATAAACATAGAATCAATATATGTATATACATAGAGTGTTTATAGGTATATATTCACATATACATATATTAATGAGTAGCTATATAAATAAATAGATGGTAACTATGGTCATTAAAAAATCTTCATTTAAGAAAGTGATTAATTCATTATGCTTAGAACTTTGCTATAAATGAATGGACTCATTTTAGAAATATAGCTCATGAAAATACCTTCAAGAATTAAATAATTCTACAATAAAATAATGCTACAACAAAATAATTTCTTTCAGAGTAGCATCTAGAAAGGCAGAGATGAGAGGATTGCTGTGGATATATTTCACTGGTCCCTTAGGCTGGTGAGAAGAGTGATGCCAAATTCAGGTGGAGACACATAGTCATTAATAAAAAATAAAAGAGCTATTGAGTTTTTTAGCAAAACACAATTAAAAGGTGGTAGCAGTAGTGCCACAAGAGTGGTATTCCATGAATATGTAAAGATGGGGTTATACTGATTCTTAGTCCCTTTTGTAAAACCTCGTACTTTCTCTACCACTTAGGGAAGTTGGGGCTTTCCTTGCAGTAAAACCGCATGCACTCAAAAATGAAAGCAAACGCTGCTCTGGAGAACACAAACTTACTATTAAACTTGTTCAGTATTTAGCTGTGAATACATATGCAGTTAAGGTACTCCATTGACCAAAAAATTTCATCACACTTCAATCTTATATGAGTTTACTGATCATAGCCATGCCACTGAAGTAACCATATAGGACTGCTACATTCAAGCAACTATTCCCCACCCCACCCCTTTTTTTTAGATTGGGAGAATTTTATGTGTGGTTTCAACCTGAGATTAAATCTTCCACCGTACATTATTATTTATATAAGGGAAAATTCATTTACTTTCAGAATTGGTGAAGACTTTGAATGCAATGCTTATAAATATTTACTGTGCATTGCAGTTTCCACTTCTTTGGCAATCTTATACCCAGCCTACTCCACAGTATGGTTTTCAAGTCCTGCAGAACTACATTTGGTTATTGGTCCTACCACTTAATAACCATATTATTTTATCTTCCAAAATGCATGGGATTCAGCAAAAGCTGTAATAAGAAGAAAGTAATAGCAATACAGCGCCGTAACAAGAAATAAGAAAATATCCAATGAAATAACCTAATTTCACATCTGATAGAGCTAGAAAAGAAACAACAACAAAACCCAAAATCTAGAAGGAAGGAAATAATAAAAGTTCAAGCAGAAATAAAACAAATAAAAAAGACAATCCAAAAAATCAATGAAGCAAAAAGCTAGTTCTTTGAAAATATAAACAAAGAGATAAACACCCACGCAGGCTCACAAAGGGAGAAAACTCAAATAGATAGAATCATAAATGAAGAAGAGAAAGCAGAAATTCAGAGCATAATCAGATCATTATGAATATTTAGATGCAAAAAAATTGAAAGACATGAACATATTTTCAGAATTATACAACCATTCAAAATTGGATAAAGAAGTTATAGAAAGCCTAAACAAACCAATTACAAGCAGTAAAATTGAAGCAATAATCAAAACCCTCTTCTAAAATAAAAGCCCTGGACCAAATAGATTTACAAACAAGTTCTACCAGATATTCAAAGACAAATTTGTGTCTATCTTTCAAACACTCTTTCAAAAAATAAATAAAGGAATTCTACAAAATAGGTTCTATGATGCTAGCATCACACTAATACCAAAACCAAACAAAAATAACATGAAGAAAAAAAACTACAGGCCAGTCTCCCTAATGAACACAAATACAAAAATTATCAACAAAATCCTAGCAAATAGAATTCAATAATGCATCAAAAAGAATACACCATGACCAAGTGGGGTTTATCCCACGGAACAAGGATGGTTTAACGTCTGAAAATCAATTAATGTAATTCAACGCCTCAACAAAAAGAAAAATAAAAACCACCACATCATAGCAATAGTTGTTGAGAAAGTTTTTGATAAATTTTAATATCCACTTACAATGAAGGTTCTCAAAATTGTTGGGATAGAAGGAATTTACCTTAACATAATAAAAGCAATATATGACAATCCCACAACCAATATCATCCCAAATGGTGAAAAACTGAAAGCCTCCCCTTTGAAATTTGGAACAAGATAAGGCTTTTGACTCATGCCACTGTTTTTCAATTTAACACTGGAAGTCCTAGCTAGAGCAATAAGGCAAGAGAAGAGCATAGAAGGAAGCACATACAAATAAAAAAAGAAGCAAAATTATCATTTTTTGGAGATGACATGAAAATATATATAGAAAATTCTACAAATTCTACAGAAAAAAATTATGAAAGCAGTCAGTTCAGTAAGTAATTGGTTACAAAATCAACACACAAAAATCAGCTTTCTTATATGCAAAAATTATCAGTCTGAGAAAGAAGAACTTAAGAAAACCACTCCATTTACAATTGTGCCAATGAAAATTAAATGCCTGGTAATAAATGCTACAAAAGCTGTGAAGACCTATGTAAAGAAAACTATAAAAGAAATGGAAGACACAAAGAAATGGAAAGACATCCCCTGCTCATGGATTGGAAGAATTAGCATTATCAAAATGGACATCCTACCAAAAGCAATATTCAGGTTCAATGCAATTCCAAAAATTTTTTCAAAGGCATTTTTAAAGAAATATAATAAATAATACTGAAATTCAAATGAAATAATAAAAAAGCCTCTATTAGCCAAAGCACTCTTAACCAAAAGGGCAGATAATGGAAGTATTACATTCCTAGACTTCAAATTATACTACAAATCCATAATGATTAAAACCGAATGGTGCTAGGATAGAAACAGGCACACAGATCGATGTAACAGAATTGAAAGCCTAGAAATAAAGCCATGCATGTATGGTCAACTAATCGATGACAAAGGGGTAAAAAACGTATACATTGGGATAAGGATTCTCTTCAATAAATGGTGCTAGGAAAACTGGACTGCTATATGTAACAGAATGAATCTGGACTCCTCCCTCATACCATACACAAAATCAACTCAGAATGAATAAAAGACTTGGATGTAAGACCTAAAACTATAAAATATATAGAAGAAAACACAGGTAAAACACTCCATGACCTATACTGTAGAAACATCTTTCGGTACACATCTACATTAAAAAAAAAGAAAAGAAAAGAAAGAGAAACTTTGGCTGGGCACGGTGGCTCGTACCTGTAATCTTCAGCCTATGAAGCAGCCGGGGCTAGGGATCGCGGTTTGAGTCCTGCCTGGGGCTCGTTGCGAGACCTAGTTCCAAAAAAATAGCTGGGCGTGGTGGCACGCGCCTGTAATCCCAGCTACCTGGGAAGCTAAGGCTGGGGATTGCTTGAGTCTGTGGTACCCCGGGCAATGAGAGCCTGGGGTTCCACGGGCAAAAAAAAAAAAGAGACAATAACCAAAAACAAAGAGACACCTAATGAATGAGAAAGAATTTTTGCACTCCATTCAACTAATAAGTGTCTGACATCAAGGATCCACAAAGAACTCACACAACTCAACAAAAGCAAAGCAAAAAGTCAGTTAAAATGGGCAGAAGAAAAAAAATGGGCAGAACAGTTTAAAAGGCATTTTTCCAAAGAGGAACTACAAATGACCAAGAGGCATATAAAAAAATACTCAACATCATTTATGTTGCGTATGCATGTCAAATGCTAATCAAATTAATATGCATACCAAAAGCAAATCAAAACCACAATGAGATACCACTCACAATAAAAAAAGGCCTGTATCAAAAAAAAAAAAAAAAAAAAAAGAACAAGAAGTGCTGATGAGGATGTGGAGAAAAAGGTATCATTTACACAGCTGGTGGGAAATAAAGCTGGTCCAGTCACTATGAAAAGCTGTGTGGAGGACCCTCCAACTACAAAATGAATGGAGCTATCATTCAATCCAGCAGCTCCTCTTCTGGGAATCTACCCCAAGACACCAAAGCACTAATTCAAAGGACACCTGTACTCCGATGTTTATTGCAACACTACTCACATTCGCCAGGATATGGAAACAACCTAAATGTCCCAAAACAGACAAATGAATCAGAAAGCTGTAATGTATTTACATGATGGAATATTTTTCAGCAATCAAAGAAGACAAACTCATGTCATTTGAGGCAACATGAATGGAGTTAGAAGGACTAATGCTGGTGGAAATAAACCAGAAAAAGAAAGAGAAATACTGGATGGTTTCACTTATGTGTGAGATATAGGGAAAACAAACAAAAGGACAAGAAAAAGTTAAAACTAACAAACTGACAACAGAACTAAACATACAGCAAGGGAGGGGGAGGAAGGGAGAACAAACTTAGGGGAGGGAGAGGACAAGGGATTAGCATCATGGTTCATGGGAGACATGCTGGTGGGAGAACTTTAGGGGATACAACAATGTAAAGAAAATATATAGCAAAGAGTTAAAAAAAAGTTAGAAAAAGCACACTATTTTGAAGAAGTTTATCAGTGTTACTGAGTTTGTTTTCTCATGTATAAAATGCATATGCTGTACTTATCTTCATACATTTGATTTAAATCTTAGAGATAACACATGGGAAGCATCATTTCTCTCTAATCAGTACTCTATGAAACACACAAAAGCCAGTTTTAACAAACCAACAATGACCTTTTAGAAAACTATTTTGTAATTTCTCAGTGATTGATTTTCAAATAAACTTCTGTTTCATGACTAGTTTATAGTTTTAAACTTGTCCAAAGGACTTTAGGTCCCTAACATTATTTTTACCCTCCTCCCTATTTTTCCTCTAAGAATTATGGTATCTCTTTCATTTTTGCCATATTTTTTTAATGTCCATGTAATCAATTATACTGAGTCATATAGCTTCTATGACATTGCATTTATACAAGGTAAAATATTCAAATATTAATACTTTCAAAAAATTTCCCATTGAGGTATGTTCATTTTTCCCTTAAGTTTCAAGTAGTGACTGGTAATCAAGTTAAGACATCCCAGTCATATGTTTGCAAGAATACAGATTCTTGATGCAAAATATCATAGGACAAAATTAACTTTTTGAAGGGAATCTTCAATGGGTTGAACACATTCATTTAAGTAGGACAAGGTCTCCAACAACAAGCTCAAGAACTAGCTTCTTAAGAACTTTACAGTTATGTCAATAAAGTGGAATTTTGTATCCGTGATTCTGACCCAAAGAGGCAAATATTTGCCTACATTCTATCTACAAGGCATCAATTCATATAAATCTCATCTTTGCCTACTCTTCTTCTAGAACTTAACTACTTGGGTAAAGAAGTTTGAAGTGCTGTCACCATATACATATAAACCAGTGTAAATTATGTTTTTTCTCATTTTCATCTGTTGAAAATATCAGCTAGAAAGGGTGAGCAAAGGAAGACATAAGTAATAGTGTGACTTTAACATGCTGACTCAAATGTAATAAACCACAGATTTTAGTTTTTAAATTTTGATTGAACACAAATTTAGATAATGTCCGTAAATAATGTAACTTCTCTCTCTTTTTTTAATTTCTGCTACATGTATCCTGGAGTGAAAGACTGCAGTTTCCAGTACTTCAGCTAATTAAATAACTGTTTAAGAGAGCTGGATAACATTTCAAGGTAATTTCTCAAAACTCTGGGTCTTCTGAATTCCTGTTCATGGCGTGTTGTTAGAAATAGAGTCTCTTATTGAAGCCAGAACTGAATAAAGATATGGAATAAACACTAATAATGACTGTTTCATTATTCTGACCTTCACTACAGGTCAGAAGATGTCAGTTTTTACATAAGCTATTTAAATTTGAACTACAAGTTTTCAAATATAAATTCTGTTTTAAAACTCCAAAGCTCTTCTTAGCCTAAAAGCAAATTCCATCCAAAGGGCAGATTTGTTCATTTTCAACTAAACCTGTCAAAAAAGTAGGGCAATCATACAAATTCTTGAGAAATTTTCAGATTTGGATTAGTATCTTAATACAGAAGAATAAATGGTATTTTTAGTTTAATATAAATGGCATGCAAAGTTTACTTAATATAAATAACATTGCATTAATTTTTTCATTCTTTCATATCTAATATGGACCATAATGATAATCTGAAGACTATAATACCACAAGGTGAGTTGAAAGTCATTTTAGGGGTGACAATAAGCAGGCTATATTCAAATGCAATGCTGAAAACTAAGAAGAAGGTTTTTCTAAAAACCAAGCCAGTAACTACCTATATAGTTAACACATCATGACATCAAAAAGAGAAAATAATATCTGGCACCTGGCATATAGATGTCTCATTTATTCCAAAGAGCACATGGTTCACAAATAAGCCTTATAAAATTACGCAACAATTGGCAACGGATAGCAGTGACATCTTGATAATGTTTTCTTCTTACAAGTAAGGAACAGAGTAAACAGCTAACTGATAGTACACAAACAAGAGAGAAAAAAAAAAACTTCCATTTCAGAAAGCAGTTGTGGAAACAAGAGAAAACTTAGAGCAATCAAATTTCTGTCATTAGCTAAAACTACAGTATTATTAAAAAACTGGCAGAAAGGAGAATCTTCTCGAAAACTAAGTATACAAGAATGAACTAGAAATAGCATGCCCATGAGGAAATGTTCTAAATAAGCCATTATCAAGACCACGTATACCTTTTCTCGTTGGACACTCAGGGAAGGTCTGGGGCAGTCCTCCTTGCTTAGAATAGCAGACATGATCTTGCACCTTATAAATGTATCTGGTTGAAATCTTTGCAAACTTCATCTACAATACACTCAGTCCCTTGGACCATGATGGTCTCTGTGTGGCCCTGACAAGGTCCACTCCAAGATTTGACCAACTCCCTTTCCTCCACCTCATTGCCAGTTCCTTCATCTCTGACCACTTCAAGGCTCAGCTCGAATTTCACTTTCTCCTAGAAACCTCTTTTGACTCAGTTGGAGATAATCTTATAAAATTATAGACCATTGTGGTGGTCCAGGGCTTTAGAGAGTGGTAGTTCTGCTTCCTCATCTTACACCTGATTTCCATTTCAAATACTTTTGTTTCATTCTAGCCTGGCTCTTTACTACCTCCACTGCATATTTCTTGAGAAACAGCATCCCATTAACCTTCGAAGCCTTGTAACACTTAATACAGGGTGTGTGTACAAGGCAAGTAAGCAGTGACAGCTTGTTGAATTAAATGGAAGAAATTTAATTCCCACAAATCATGAAACCTTGTGATTATGCTGTTGGAGACATCTGGTTTGAGAAAGATTAAAATATTAGGAAAGCGTAACTACTATTGAAAAAGTAGCTGAAAAATAAGCCTGTTGCTGAAACAAACAGTATTCCAAATGAAACTTAATGAACAATACAAATTCTAGGTGTCTTCAAATTTTTGAATGACTTTGTAGGCTTTATTTTCTCTATATTCCACCAACAATTCCATGTGTATGAAGTGACAGAGTTCTGGAGGTAACCATGGCTTCTAAACAATAGAACTAATATTGATATCTTGCTTCTGTTCCACCAAGCCTTCTATCACTTTCACCATCTCTAATCATGGGTAATAATTCATTTCTGACCCACTTGAGAAGCAAGAATACCTATGATTTTATCTGCTCATATTTTCTTCTATCAAATTCTTGCTAATCAAGGTATGGTTCATAGAAAAGCCCCATCATCATCTCCTAAGGACATTTTTGGAAATAAAAAAAAATCTCAAACCCACCCCAAAATGTTCATCTTAGTAAGATTCTTAAGTTATTTGCCCATCCATTGCATTCAAGAACAGTTCTTGACTAGTAGAAAAATTCCATTTTTTACTTAAGCTGTCTTTCTATCTGAAATAAGCAAATTGTGTTGAGGATCAAAAAGTAATACATCTTAAGTGCTGCGTGCAAGAGGATGAACTACCAAAACCAAATCTATAGTAGCTGGCAGCAAATTTACTGGTATATAACAAATTTTTATTAAGATATAATCTCTATGAGGAAAGTCCATTTTAGCATTGTTGATGTACATAAATACTCTACACTTTTTATATCATGTCTTGCCTACTTCTTGCACTTTGCAAAGCCATTTTTATAAACAACCATATAGAAATTTATAAATCTTACCTAAAAAATGTCAGTGGAAAATTTAAAATCTTTCTTTAACTTATGTATCATAATTGCTTTCTAATTTGAAAAAAATACCTACCTTTTTTATTGCATCTTATTGTGACAGTTTCTGGTTCACTATAAAATATAATTAATACTGTTTGTTGTCAAGAGAATAAATTAATTTTTAAAATAAGGATCATATATATTTAATTCCTTTTTATTGTTCCAGTACCTTCCCTCTCTTGGAAAATCATTTGTGATTCATTGAGTGTCTTCTAGGAGCTTTGCAAGCATGAGACCAGGAAATTCTGGAAAGAGCTGTGTCAGGCATTGGGACATTCAGTTTATATAAGCAAATGTCTGTTCTCAGGAGGACTGGAGTGGAAACTGAGGTCCGTGAATTCCAAGAGAGGAACTAGTTACACAGCCCCAGGGGGGAATTGCTCTTTTACTCTTTTTCCTGGGGAATATTGAAATATTCTGTGTATTTTAAATTCCTAGGTAGATTTAGTGATTCTGCTCTTCCCACCCCTAAATGAAAGACAAGAGTTTCCTGTTGCTTTCATGGCTAATTGGATTTCATTCTGGGAAGATAAAATACTAAAGTTTCTGGTATTAAAAATTCACCCATGTATGAATGAAAAATTCACTGTTGCCTGATAACCAAAGAGAAATATTATCTGATTAATAAAAAGTTTTCTGTTTACATACTGATTCTCACATGTAATGAGAAGATATTGGTGTGGGAGGGGAGTGCTTATATTCACTACAGTCTTTTGTACCAATTTGACTAAAACCCTGAGTAGAAAAAAAGAACTGATGCTAGTCAAAGTGTCACAAATATTGAAGAAATAGTTCAGTAAACACAGAGTACTGGCTAAGAAGTCAAGAGAGTAGGGATCCAGTTGTGTTTTTCAATTAACTGTAAAATCAGAATAAATCATTGAGTTTCTCTGCATTCAGTCTTCCCTCATACAACTTCCTATAAAATGATGGGTGTGGAGGTGGAACATTAGTAATTCTGAGCAACAGAAGCAGAATGTGAGTGGAGCAGAAAGTGAGGGCAGGAAATGCCTAAGATGTTGGGCCACCCTCTTTCACTAACACACAGGACAAATGACTGCATTCTGGATCTAAAATGTGAAAAGGTACAGAGAAAATTACATTTTAATGAAAGAGGAGCAAATAAGCAAAATCTTATGAAGGGGTCTTTGAATGGATGATGTTTTAAAATATTACTAGGATCTAATAGAAAGAAAGGAAAGCATCATAAGAAACTTTATGATCCACATGAGGGTGCCAAGGCTTAATTTTACCCCTTTTCAACAGAAGTCAACAGGCAACTTTACACCAGGATAATTCATTTTTATTTTCTAAAAATATGTTAATGAACTGGGATGTAAGTGAAATAAATATTAGTTCAAAATAACTCCACTTTACCAAAAAGCTAATATCTACTCATTTTTTTTTGCTACTTTATCTTATCAAATACATAAAGCCTTTATGTGTGGCCTAGTTAAACACCAAAACTATATGCCAGAACAAAAATAAACAACATCATTAGTGTAGCACTATTTACAATACCCAGGATATGGAAACAACCCAAATGCCCCCAAACAGATGGGATCAGAAAGTTGTGGTATATGTACACAATGGAATATTATTCAGCAATCAAAAAGATAAATTTGATGCATTTGTGATAAAATGGATGAACCCAGAAGGAATCATGCTAGAGGAAATAAGCCAGAAAGAAAAAGAGAAATACTGGATGATCTTAACTGTATGTAGGGTATAAGGAAAGCAAACAAACAAAAGGACAAATAAAACATAAAACTAACAGTCAGCAGAACTGAAGCTGACTGTTAGAGGGGTTAAGTTGGGGGAGGGATGAACACAAGAGATTAAGATGATGGTTCATGGGTGACAAGGTGATGGGAGAACCTTGGGGTATACAACGATGTAAAGTGTGTATGTGCAACTAAAAAAAAAAAAAACTAAAAGAATATATAATACCTAAATAAAAAATAAACAATATCATTTCATTAAGAATTACCAAGTAAAGTCAATACTGTTCAACATATAGCATGTTAGCTTTCGTGTGAGTTACACTTAACTACTATATTTTGGTAAATTGCTTTTTGTGTTTATTTTGTACTTGCTCTTTCTTTCACCATTTCAAAGAAGCTCCATTATTTCATTATTCCACCTCTACTTTAGTCTACTGCTAGGCCAGTGAGGATGGGAGATCTGGGCCATATGAGGTCAGCTCATCTTTGGACAGGTAGGTAAGTAGATTAACATTTAAAATAAAAACTTGATCAAGATGACAGTTCAACAGTAACATAGTGGTGGTAGAACCTTGGGGTATATAGTGATGCAAAAATACACATATATGTAATCAATAAAAAAGGTAAAATAAAATAACTCTTTGTGATCTGTGTGATGAACCCAAGATTTTAAAAGCATATTACAGGGCAATGAAAAAAAAGGGTGAACTTTGGCACACAGAGAAAAGAAAGATATTGATTTGTTCATTAATAAAAAGTAAATGAACTTAAACAAAAAAATATTTCAGGAAAACTTACATTAGAAACACACAAACACATATGCATAACTAAAATGAAAATTTTATAAGATAATATTTAACCTCAATGTAAGTGTGTTTGAGAGGATCAATTTTCTTCTATTCTAGGTTGCATTTTATGAACAATGTTGTTTGCAGTCTGAGCAATTCAGGTTTACTTGCAGTTTAATTTTGACAATCAGTTGGCTATTGATATCTGTAGCTTGAAACAGCTAAGTGAAGATTTATTTGTGTGTGTGTATATATATATATATATATATATATATATAGCACAGAAATCATCAAATTCTACACATCCAGGCATATTTTGTCCTTTTCAGAGCCAGATATTAAACTTCTACTGCTGGTTGCAGACCACTAACTTGATTTCAAAAGTTATTAGTGGGTCTCAACTTACAGTTAAAAAGACACCAAATATAAAGTTTCCATCCCCCAGAGGGGCCCCATTAAATACTAGTTTTCTTCTCTCCACTACTCTATTATTTAAATATATGTGAATAATTATTAAGCAAAGACAACGATGAATTCAAAACACATTTTCTTTTGGTATGCACTTTACGTTTATTAAAAATGAGAACACCAGCTAGCAATACAAAATATGGATGAATCTACTTTGGGAAGGTGTACTAAATAGATTCTTTTAATAAATTAATTAGAAGTTGCCAACTGCTAGGATCTATGATAATAAATGAATAAAAATATGGGTGAAACCTATAACAGATACGCAGTTTTCATTTCTTCTTTCATTTAAAACATAATTTCACAAGAGAAAAATCTAGTAAAGTCTGAATTCCACTAATAAGTGACTGATTCCCAACAGGAAATGCTTTTTGAAAGGATTTATGTGTTTAATTTATCATTGTTGATGTTTCAAAGTACATTTGATTAGACACCGAAGAAAAGCAAATGATAGAAGCATAACTTGTGTTTTGACGACTTCCAAATATTAAGCAGAGTTTTGTGTATTCTCTTCACTCCTTAGTCTCATCTCCTCTTTACCTTTCTATTTCTTCTGTACCTGGAAGTAGTTGGTATACGAAATATTCTAGAAAGGTGGATGTTTGAGTCAAAGAGAAGATGCCTTTTCCCTCAAGTCTTAGAAACTGAGAACTTTCCATGAAAACTAAAATCTCTCTCTCTCTCTCTCTCTCTCTCTCTCTCTCTCTCTCTCTCTCACACACACACACACACACACACTAATTTCTTCTTCTAAGTTCCAATCCTTTTGCTTCAGTTCACACACAAAGAATGTCTATTCAGTTTCTTTTTGAGTCAACAAATTAGTATTATGGAAATGTGAGCTGAAAATTTTACCTAGTAAAATGTACTTCAAAGCTTTGCGAAACCAGGGATAGAAGAAACCATATATTAAAGGATTACATGTGGAATTAAAATAGCCAAACCACGTCAGAGCATCAAACAAAACGACAGGAGTAGAGAAATTCAAAAAGGGATCTAATAAAATTGTGAAGAAACAGGGAAACCAACATAATAAGAAAACCCCCATCACGATCCCTAAGGTTTTGGCTGCTTTCTTGTCTTTTCTCATTTGATTATTCTGATTTTCTGGTAGGTTATTGATGGCACGAGCATGTTTTCTGGATACTGCAAAGATTTTGCCATAAATTCCCACCATCACAGACCCAGGAGTGAAGAAACCTGCCATAAACAAGGTGGTCCCCCAGAGCTTGTTGAACATCACTGGACAGGAACTAGAACAAGCAACTAGGAGACTATAGCCTTCGATTCCGTCTGCATAGGCTTCAGAGAAGACCACCCCAAATGCAAAAGCTCCGGGGACCGACCAGCAGAGAAGGAGTAACCGCTTAATGACGGGAATCGTCATTTTAGTGGAATAGTGTAAAGGGTAACAGATAGCATAGAATCTATCGATGGCGACAGAGCAAAGATGGAAGATGGATGTTATGCTGAGCATCAGGTCAAAACTATAATGAATCTTGCAAAATGTGATCCCGAAATACCAGCAATTCTCCACCGATCGAATCATACTATAGGGCATGATGGTGAATCCCAGGAGGAAGTCAGTGACGGCCATGGAGAGGATGAGGAAGTTGGTTGGTGTGTGAAGCTGCTTGAAGTAAGAAATGGAAATGATCATGGAGAGATTGCCGAACACCGTGATGAAGATGGCTCCGGCCATGAATGAATACATGGCAGCTCGGACACCCAGGGTCCTTTCATTTTCAGGGCAAGATTCTTTCCCATATTCAGAGCAATTGAATGTTTCCTTCGGAAAAAAGCAAGAACATGTGCAACTTTGTTAGCTAATAGATAAAATTGTATACATTTTCAGAGAAAAACTTAAGAAAAAGAGATTACTTCGGAAAATAATTTGTGCCAAAATATTACCTATGATCTAAAAGGAGGTTCATTATCTATCTATCTATCTATCTATCTATCTATCTATCTATCTATCTATCTATCTATCTATCTATCATCTATCTATCTATCTATCTATCTATCTATCTATCTATCTATCTATCTATCTATCTATCTATCTATCTATCTATCTATCTATCTGTATCTGTCTGTCTCTATGTATAAGATATATATATATACATATCTCCAAGCATATATATAGCATTTATTTCCTGTTCCTCCTAACATCCTCACCAAAAAGAGTAAGAGGGAGAAACAAGAGGTGAGGAAGATGTCCCATGATGGCACCAAACTTTTCTGGTAGTTATCATTCTTTATAGCTACCTGCTACCCAGGTAAAGCATCACCTGGAAGAAGAAAATAGTGGGAGAAAGTGCAGAATAAGAAGGAAGGATCTAATCAGCTTCAGTTTGCTCACTAAAAGGTATGACAGAGTGAAAGAAAATTATAGTTTTCCTTCAATTATCTTATTTCCTCAAAAGTAAAACTAAGAGAAATGACTTCATTTTCATGAAAACATCACACACACATGCACACACACAGGCACACTATTTCTGTATTCTAGCAGCTCCATTACTACATTTTAAGATTTCATCGCAAAATTGTGTTTTAAGTTTAGTGATGTTGATATTATTAAGCATTCTACTGCCCTGCTTTTATAAACTCATATTAAGTCCTTCTAAGATTCAAATTCTTTTTCTTTTTTAACACTCAGAGATTTTTAATTAGTCAATTGCTGTATGGACTATAATAAAGCTTTTGAAACACATAATTTGATGCATAAGTTGGTATTTGCATTCTTTATACACACACTACGCAGCAGGAAGGCACACAGTATGTGAGTATTTGATGAGTTCATCACACAGTACTTTAAAATAAATTCTACTTACATCATGTTTCCCCATGCTTGGCATGTTTCTATCATATGATACCCATAACTGTTTCAGATCTATGTGGTCATATTCTTCACATCTGTCTGATTGTGAAAGTTAAATAAAACAGTGTTTTCCAAATTTTATTCTTCAAGTGTTGTTTTTTTTCTGTTTTTTAAACCTTTCATATAAGCATAGAAAGATACATGAATTGCAACTGAATGAAATAGAAAATCTTATTTTTTTCTGCATTATATTAATTAAGAATTTCTATAAGAAATTCAGGGGAAAAATTAAAGATTTGATGCCTATAATAATTGACCATTCAAGGCCGGGCATGGTGGCTCGTGCTTGTAAGCTTCAGCCTATGAAGCGGCCGGGGCTAGGGATCACGGTTCAAGTCCCACCTGGGGCCCATAGCGAGACCTAGTTCCAAAAAAACAGCTGGGCGTGATGGTGCGTGCCTGTAATCCCAGCTACCTGGGAAGCTGAGGTTGGGAATGGCTTGAGTCCGTAGTACCCCGGGCAAAGAGAGCCTGCGGTTCCACGGGCAAAAATAGCGAGACCTAGTCTCAAAAAAAAAAAAAAAAAAATTGACCATTCAGATTATGTGTAAATACCAGGTCTAAACTTAATTTTATTAAATTGTGAAGATAAAAAATTTCTAATTCTCCAGAATAAAGTGAACAAATTGAAGGATCATGAAAATAGTAATGAGTATCTTTCCAGTTTTTCTGGTGTGATCTAATTTTTTCTTTGCTTTTCAATTTTATTAGTGTTTCCATATGAAATGTTCCTTTGCCTTAGCAAAACTTTTAAAAAAATTAAGTCCTTTCTGTTAATTCTTTCTTCTGCTTTCCTGAAATAATCTTGCCTTTACTAAAGCTATTGATTTCCTTTAGTTTTCCAATTTCTAAGAAAACTTCAATGTTAATGAATGTTAACATATGGAACAACACATACGAAGTCTTAGTACCACATGTAAGATATATATTATATATATAACAAATATAATCAAATATATATATAGCAAGTATAATCAAAGGTGATAGTTGTACTTCTTCACTCCCTTCTATCCTTCTTTCTTTCACTCTTTCCTGTTAGAAATGAATACCACATTCAAGAATACATTTTACCAGAAAATATTCCTCCTAAGAAAGTAATGGGGACTCCAGTTTCTCTTTAGTTCATATAAATCTTTCACCTTTCACTAAGAAAGTAATGGACTAGGTTGTATGTAAAAAGCTCAGGTTAATCTTCTGCTTCATTTAGGTGAACACTTCTGACAAATATTTACTCAGTCACTTATGAAGAGATATCCCTTCCAGCCTTCTAAATCGTCCCCCAATGAAACACATTGCACTGCCAAAAGGTAGGACCTGATTCTGTTCACAAGTTTAAAAGACTGTTCCTTTTATTACAAATTGTTTTAAATCCTGCAACTCAACTCTTCTGCATTCTTTTACATTCTCTCTGCACATCACCAAGACATAAAAAGGAAGATTAAAGGCATCAACAATGCTACTGTATAATGAGGGAGACAAGTTGCTATATAAGAAAAACTGAAGAAGGAGAAAAACATTTCTTAATCTCTTCTCACATACCTGTTGCATAGTAGAAGATGCCATTGGAATGACTTTCCTTTTTAAGGAACTTTATTTCTTTGTTCCTTACCTAACTATTGTGAATGTTTATATGGACCTGCAAGATGTGAACTATGTGAATCATGCAGCTCTATAACTTAACAATTACTCTCAAGAGAATGGGGTCTCAGATTAAAAAAAAAGAAAAGAATGGACAAATGAAAAAACACCTTTGCCATTCTAAAGTGAAATGGTTTAATAAGTCAAAACCCCTCCTCCATCTCTCAGGAGTCTCTGCTTACCTCAGTTTTCATCACCTATGACTCTGTGGATTCTAAGTCAGCTATTATTTGATATCTGTGAAAGACAATATGAACCATTGAGTTATGAGTGACCCTAAGGAGCCTGATGCCAATACTCATGGGTGGGATCAGTGGTTCAAGTAGAAAAATGGACATGTGCTTTCCATCTCTTCAGAAGATCTGAGATAACACTTCATATTTTGTCTCACATTTCAGCTACTGAGAAGTCTTACCACTCAGTTTTACTCTTTTCTCCTTTAAATATATAAAACTAGACTTTTAAAAACTCTTAAACAACCCATGTTTGAACTGTAGGAATCCAATTATTTGCAGATTTTCTTATAAACAGACAATATAAGATTATGGTCTTGATAAATACAGTACAGAACTATATATGTTTTCTCTTTCTTATAATTTTTTAAACATTTTTCTCTAGCTTACCTTGTTGTAGGAATGCTATATATAATATAGATAGAAAATATAAGTTAGCCAACTATATATGTAATAGATAGTGTTTCTGGTCAAGAGAAAGTGAGTTCCAATTCAGTTTGGAAGGAATTCTAAAGTTATACTCAGATTTTTAACTGCAAACTGGGCAAATGGCAACTGCATGCTACAAAGATAACTAAAACGACAAGTCGCATTAACTCTCTTAGATTTGGATGAATAGGAGAAAGAGGCATGATTATTATCTACTTAGAGAATTCTCATATTCATGTGTTAACTTGTCTGTTTTTTTGGTGTTCTTTTAAATGATGAAAGGTCGTTTCTACTGCTGGACAACTTCAGTAGGCAACATATGCAGATGAAATGTAACAGGGGTGTTTAGAAGAAAGATGTGTCCTGAGGTAGAATCATAACTGCTCTGTGCCTCTCATTTAGGCTGGCTCAATGCAGCTGCAAGGCCATGTGACCTATGCTCTTAAAGGTTGATACTGGGTTTAGCATTCTGCTACTGCCCTCTTGAAATTCTAGGTAATTTTTTTTTTAAAACAAATAACTCTGCATCTTAATTTTGTCATGGGCCCACAAATTCTATAGCTGGTCCTGGGACTCTCTCTTAGGAGCTTTTCTTGAAAAAGAGAATGAACAGAAATAAGTCTCACTTCAAAGCCTCTTCCTATTACATTATACTGTAAGTAGAAAATGCATATGAAAGCATTTTTAAAGGAAACATTGTAAATATTGCCACAACTGTTTGTCAAGACAGTAAAACTTTTTCTTTTCAATAGTTGACCACTCAAAAGTTGCCAGCAATTCTTATCTCCCGTGGGGGGTGGATAGTAAATTGGTTTGGATAAAATCTTTTGGTTCTGTAAAGCATACTTTAATCATTCTCTTTTAATTCTTTTTTTTTGTTTCTCTTTTTATTTTATTTTTATTTAACTTATTTTATTTTACATCATTTTCTACCCTAGGGTTCTCCCACCATCTTATCACCTGTGAACCACCATCTCAATCTTTCGTGCCCATCCCTTCCCCCGACTACCCCCTCCTCCTCTCTTGCTCTATATTTCAGTTCTGTTGACGGATGGATCAGAAAGCTGTGGCATATGTACATAATGGAATATTATTCATCAATCAAAAAAGACAAATTTATGTCATTCACAGCAACATGGATGGAGCTAGAGGGAATCATGCTAGCAGAAGGAAGCCAGAAATTAAAAAAAAAAAAAAAAAGGATGATCTCACTAATATGAGTGATATAAGGAAAACAGACAAACAAACAGATATTCTCTTTTAATTCTATAGTTAGCAGACAAGTAAGAAATGGAAAGACTTAAATTTTGATTTTTTAAGAGTAAACAGATTACATGGAACAAAAGAATCTTATCACCTACTTTTTTAAGGTTCACTGTTACTAGAATCTAATAAACCAAAATATGCCAGTTGAGACTAGCTGTCAAGAAATGATATTAAAAATTTCCAGAGTGGGACTGACCATGAGGGCAGAAGGAGGACCAAATCTTAGATACGTTTCTGAACCAGCCTCTCTAACCCAAGGGCAAGATTTAAAAGTAAGAGTTATTTGTTGACCATGAATGTAATAAACTCCATCTCACTCCTCTACTTTGTATGACCTTCAAAGCTATAGCATCCCCTTTCCTCCTCCAAGCCCCTTCCACTCAGCCTGCCCTCTCCCCTCTCCCCCCACACCCAATCTCTACATCAAAGGAGATGTAATGATGTCAAATGACTGACTACTTATTTTTAACAGTGACACCTTGTGGCCGTTTGTGACAACTGACTCTTCGGATTCAGTTCTCAAAAAATATAACCAAGAGATCCAAAGGGAAATGGGAAGAGTAACTAATGATTTAAATAATATCAGGTGATATGATCTTACTGATTTAAATGGACTAAAAGGGATGTATCACTAACATAGGTATTCACAACTTTTAATGGACTCAGGTGTGCAACATTTGAACTAATTACAGATGATCATAAGATGAATTTTGCTTGCTTTAACATAATGAACTCCTGTGCCTGTGAAAGAGGTTAACAAGATGACCCCAGGTTACTACTGCATTTATCACTGTTTGAGTCTTCAGTTTTATCATACATCTTGCAAAACTAAATAAAAATATTGTTGGATTGAATTGATTTTAGCACTCTTTATAAAGTGGGTAGCAAGTTCTTTGCTCGCTTTCAGAAACCTTTTTGCTTCTATTTTTCCACTCAACTTTGTACTTGTTATAGTTCATGTATTTTCAGTGATGACATACAGGTTTATCTTTTCTTGTTTCAATGGATATTTTTAACTATTTTTAGTTTTTTATTGTTGTAAGCAGTGCCATTCTGAACATTCTAATGAATTTTTCATGAAGAAGAAATTATTAAATCAAAAATACAAATATATATATATATTTGACTTTGCAAGACAATACAAATCAAACTCCAAAATGGCCTCCCTAATTTACATTCTCACAGTCAATATGTAAAAAATACTTATGAGCTATATGCAACATGTGGTATTGTGGTATATCTAAATCTCATAACAGTCTTAAAATCTATAAGGAAAAATATGACCAAGTTACAAGGGGAAAATGTGAGCAATTTTAACATGTAACTATCAACTGATAGCAAGTAGATTAAATCAGTAATATTTAATATAAGCTAGACTAAATGAAAATATGTAGAACACTGCATATATACAAAACATGTACAAAATTGATGAAATACTGAGATATAAAGTTCCAAGTAATTCCATCAGACTGATATCCTATATATCAGATTTTCTGAATATAAAACAATTCATTCAGAGTAAATGGAGAAAACATCCAGAGTAAACAGTAACTAGGATATTTAAAAATACACTTTAAATAAATCAATGACTAAAAAAGGCATTAAAAGTATAATTTACTTTGAAATGGACAATTAGAAATGTGCTATGATTTGAAAGAATCAACTAAAGCAGAATTTGAAGGAATTGTTTTATCCTTAGTTGCTTACATAGAAGACAGAAAATCATCAAAACTAAAAAGTTAGAAAAAGAAAAGTAGAACATCCCAAGAAGCAGAACAAATGAAATAATGAGAATATGAGCAGTAGTTGACATAAGAAACCAATATGCAATCAGCAATCCTTAAAATCCAGTTAGAGAAGAAATAACATCTGAAATGAAAAGACATATGATTATACATAATTGCATGTATAGAAATATTTTAAAAGGTAATGAAAGACATATGGCCAACTTTATGTCAATAAATTGAAAATATGTGAAACAGACACATCCTTGGAAAAATATAATTTATAAAAATTGACTGTATTTCCATGACATAAATTAGTACATATCAGAATGACTCACAGGAAGGTGGTATCAGTAAAATTCAGAATTATATTTTAGTTCTTAGATGTTTTCTTTTGAATCACATTAACACAGTGATGTGATTCCTCACAATTAAAGAAAAAAATCTTAACAATATATGGAGACCTAGGAATCTTCCTGGAGTGCAAGCTGAAGTTGCTTTGGTGACTTTGAAAACAGATACACTTTTCACAGGAATAAAACTATCTGATGAGACTCAAAATGCAGATGGAATAATGCCAGAGGCATTGTCTCCAGAATTTAAAAAAAAGAAAAAGATTTTCTCCAATATTAAAAAATGCACTTGTTTTAAATTTTAATACTCTTATTAAACTGATGTTTCTTTTTTTTAATATTATTTTTATTCTTTAGATCACAACCTCAGTAAGTGGTTTTGGGGATACCTCCCCCTCTCTCCTCCCCTGGTGCCCCTTCCATTCTCTCAAACCCATCTCTTTTGTTTGCTAGTCTGTGTTAAGTCCATTAGTCTCTTATGTTCCTGTGGCAGTGAAGGACTGTGTTGGGTGTAGACTGTGTTGTTGGAACCAGGCGAACCTTGCTGATATGTTTTTCAGTTTCAAGTTTGTGCTGGACAGCCAGTCTGTATTTATTCGTGGTGTGTCCATGTTTTATTGTTGCAGACTGTCTTCTCCAATCCCATCTCTGCTGTCTGGCTGCTTTACTTTTTGGTTCTGGTGTCAGACTTAGCCCCCAGCCAGTGTCGGTGAAGTTTCTCTGTGGATACAGGCGTCTGTGAATGGCCTTTGTAGATCATCTCCTCTGCCTCAGTTTGCAGCTTTGGTGTGGAGCGATTACCCCATCTTTGGTCTTCCTCTCCTCTCCCAAAGTGTGGGGAGGGGATCTTGCTCTCCTAGAAAGCATCTCCGAAATGAGGTCTTAGGTCTTCCTGACCCGGTGAGGGCATAGGTGCACTTTGTGACATCGTGTTTCTAGAGTTGCTTTCTCTTGTCTTGCATGCACTGGTTCTCTCGGTTGTCCATCTGCTGTGTCCAGCTCAGGCTTGTGGTTTGTGTTGTGCATGCTCTTGTTCCTCTTGAAGTTTATCTGGAGAACGAAATGGAAGGGGCTCCTCCCCACACCCGCATGCCAGGTACCTCCCTGAGCTGGGCCAGGGCCCAGATGGGTGAGCCTGTGCCCTTCCCTGCTCCCGTTGGGCTAGGAGCAGGGGGCAACAAGGCTCCAGGCATTCGGGCTGCAGAGGGCTGCCCTATGCAGCAGCCATACGCTGGTGGGTGGAGCCACCATAACCCCCACCCTGTTCCCCCTCCAGGGCTCACCTGGCTTGGGGGCTTACTGGTTCTTCACTGCCTTTACTCCCCGCTGGCAAGGGAGCTTCCAGGGCTAAAAACTGATGTTTATTGGAAAGCAAATGCAATCAAATATATATAATTCAGAAGAGCAAGTACAAATCCCCATCAAAGCTGACTGACTGTGAATGAACTCCAGTAGAAATTTACTCTGCTAATGTATAGTTAGGATTATCTGATTTTGTTAAGGCCTTGGTTATACAAGTGCATAAGGCTTGGGTGGTCTGCCATTAGTCCAATTTTTACCATTAACCTTGTTATTCTCAATGTGCAATTTTAAGAATATTGGCTTTTGGGGTATCCATATAATCTATTAAAATAGAAACATCTGTGACTAGATAGTCTGTGCCCATTAAAATGAGTAAGTAGCTTTAAATGCTCTCATACAAACCATTGAAAACACCGAAAATGGGTCAATTTATCAGTTTGTTTTATGAAGTTAACAGACAATTGACAAAAACTTTGACAAGGATCTGACTTATATATACAGATGCCTTAACTTATATATATATAAGTTATATATATATATATATATAAGTTAAGATGCCTTAACTTATATATACAGATGCCTTAACTTATATATACAGATGCAACAGTCTGGAGATTTTGAGGGTTTTTAAATAGAGATAACTTATTCTGATTTATCCCAGAGATATGAACATGCTTTGCTATTTTGATAATAAAATATCACTTAAGTAATTCACCACAATATCATATAAAAAGAGAATAATCATTTGATAACTCAACAAAGATATATGACAAAGTTCAAATTCATTTATCATAGAAAGATGTCTTAGAAAACTAGAGAAAAACAATTTTCTTAATTTTATTAAGAGCATCCATAAGAAATAAAAACTTATACCAGACATCTGATTTAATGATGAAACACTAAAATTATGTCCTTGAAAATGAGGAATAAAACAAAAAACCCTCAAAGACAGTTCATATTCTTCTGCTTCTGGACATTCTAGCCTGGTAGAAAAGCAAAAGGAAATGCACAAGGACTATAAAAAAGAGGTAAAATTACTATTTTGACAAATGATGTGTATAGCTACATAAATATTTACATTTAGAATGAATGTGAATTAAATTACATATTTAGAATTAATGAACTTAACAAGGTTACTATTTTTTTCAAAATCAGTAAAATTAATTTTTTGTAACAAGGATTAAACAAACCTTAAAAAGTTTATCCTTTAATCAAAAATATGTGAAATACTGTTAAAAATAGATGTGGAATGTTTTTATGAGAAAAAACATTTACATTTTCTCTAAATGAGAATCTAAATAAGTGAAGAAGTAAAACATACTCAGGGATCATTGTGGTATGTTAATTTTCCCCTAAATATATTATAGATTTAATGTTATAGATTTGACAATAGGTTACATCAACTGAAATTTTCCATATTAAAAAAGAAAGAAAGAAAGAAAGAAAGAAAGAAAGAAAGAAAGAAAGAAAGAAAGAAAGAAAGAAAGAAAGAAAGAAAGAGGAGGAGAAAATGGAATAATAGGTATTTTCCTTTACTTCATTTTGAAATTTAATAGAATGGTAAGCTTGCAGGGGTGGGGGGGATGGGGAGTATATGAGAACTATGTATACTCTTGCAATTCTGGTCTAAATCTAAAATACTATTTCAAGGCCAGGCACGATGGCTCATGCCTGTAAGCTTCAGCCTATGATGAAGTGGCCAGGGCTAGGGATCGCAGTTCGAGTCCCGCCTGGGGCCGTAGTGAGACCTAGTTCCAAAAAAATAGCTGGGCGTGGTGGCACGCGCCTGTAATCCTAGCTACCTGGAAAGCTGAGGCTGGGGAGTGCCTGAGTCTGTGGTACCCCAGGCAACGAGAGCCTGCCGGTTCCACAGGCAAAAGTAGCTAGACCTAGTCTCAGATCAATCAATCAATCAATCAATAAAATACTATTTCAAAACTTAAAAATAGCTACAATAGTTATTTATGTCATTAGAATCCCATAAACTTGTTATTTGATTCTTATACCTCATTCAGGTACCTCCTATACCATGTCTGTTTTCTTTAACTCCATTTCCCTAATACCCTGACAATTATCTCATCATCTGCAAATAAACATATAATTTTATTAGTACAAGTAATTTGTGAAAACAACCTTGCATTGCATTCATTTTATTTTAAATAAATCACATCTTTTGTAATCTTGAAAAAAATAAAATCATAATATAATGCTAAGTAATTTAGATACCATGGTATTGGTAGAAGAAACATCACACACAATGACTTTGTTGTCTTTCATTTGTGGTCTTATTTGATTATGGTAACTGGAGTGATGAAGAAGAGAATTTACATGACCTGGCGACCTAGGTAATGACCCTGATTACTCACTTTTTTATGTAGAGTTAACCTGGATCTAGCTCTATACATTAGATTTGACATTGTGATAATTCCCCCTCTTGTCAATTATAAAATGGATGTTACACTGATACTGTATTTTATTGTACTTTATAACATGAACCACAGAAGGAAAAATAAAGACAATGAATTATCTGTGTTTTTTTTCCCTATTCCCTTAACATTTTATAATTTTTTGTGCTTGGAAAAATGTACAGACAAGATGAGAATCTTAGGCCATTTAAAATCAAGTTAGTACATTTCAAGTATATGATATCATTGTTTGCAAACTGGGCTGTTTGTGAAAAGTAAAGTCTTGAGAGACTTGCTAATAGCAATAATTAAAAGTGTTGATTGGATATTTACCAAAACCCATCACACTTAATTTATACTTGGACACTTGAGTCCGTAGTTCAAACCTGTCACCCAGGCTCAAACAGCATTTCCCTCTCTGTGCTCTCATTTGCAAACTTTTAAGTAAATAAAGACCAGAGGGCATAATTAACACATCTGCCCTCTGCCTCACTCATGATGGGAAATAATTTCACACTGCAAGTCATTGGGGAAGTGGCTGTACTTAGTGCAGATAGGAAAACATTTATCACAGAACATTATTTGCAGAACCAAGTGTTAGGGGAATTCTCAGACTATTAAGCAAAGGCCAAATGCAAATATGAAAAATAAAACTTTTGCTGATGTAAGAGAGGCAAAACAGTGACTTCTACCTAAGCTGTCTTCTTTGCTGTAAATACATTTATTGAATCAGCATCATGAGGGAAAAAAAGATGTCAACCAACTGGAAGATTTTAGAAGTCTCAGGAAAGGCATTCAGTTAAAATCACACTTCAGCCCTAGTTAGTTAACACGGGAAAGGTCTGTTTTAGACACTTCTTTTGTTTGAACCTAAATAAGTAGTTCAGATTTAAGACTTTTAAGTAAATGAACAATATGCAATTAAAATCCTCTGTCAAAAGGGGTTATAATGCAGCATGAAGTCAACTTTATTCTTAGTAGCAAGAATTATTTTCCTTATTTGGGTGTTGCCTTTTATTGTTGATTTCCACTAGTTTATGACTGTGGTTATTAGCAGTGTTTACAATTCTAATTCCTTCAGTGATTAATGGGAGTTGAGTAGGTTCCTCCCTGGTATAGTGCATGTTCAATATGTTTTGTTTTGTTACCGAAACACTTTTCTTGCCACTGGAATCAGGAGTAGTATAGAATAGTGGATTTGGGATTTCATAAATTAACAAAAATTAAAATATAAGTTTGTCAAGGAAGGTTATTGTTAAAACCTGTGCAAACAAAAAGCAATCCAATGAATCTTAACTGCCAGTTGAAATAGCAGATAGATCAGTCTCAATCCAATTATCCCATGTAATTTCCAGGCAGTTAGGATTTCAAATATCGGCCAATGGTCATAGTCCATAAGCTAAATGTCAGAAATAATATGTTTATTCCTAAAATTAAACCAATGCAGACATATCTGCTTAAAGCTGACTGAGGATAAAACTATGACTCCCCTTTGTTTTCTTATCACAGGATAGAGGGTGAAGTTCTAGCCAGAAAGGTTAAATCTGTCTCTTTGGATGGCATGGTCCCTGTTCATTTCTTCTTCTAAAAAGCAACCATGAATGACTTCTCTGTGTCAGCTGGGTTCATGATGAATAAAGCAGAGTCCCTAATTGACACCATTTTTGGACAGTGGGAACAGAGCACATTTTGACATAATCAGGTAAATGCTGGCATATTTTAGGGACCCAACAAGAGCAGACTTAGTTTCCTGGAATGGCCACTGCAAGAAGAGGCTTTTAGACACTTGTACTCAGTTATTTATTGCAGCACTATTTACAACAGCCAGGATATGGAAACAAGCCAGATGTCCCCAAAACAGGTGAATGGATCAGGAAAGTGTGGTATAGGCACACAATGGAATATTATCCAGCAATCAAAAGACAAATTTGACACATTTGTGATAGCATGGATGGACCTAAAAGGAATCATGTCACAGGAAATAAGCCAGAAAGAAAAAGAGAAATACTGGATGATCTCACCTATATAGGTGAAAACAAACAAAGAACAAATGAAATTTAAAACTGTCAGCAGAACAGAAGCTCAGAGCAAGCGAGCAGGATGGGTATAAAATCAGGGAAGGAATGGGCACAAGAGATTGATGGTTCACAGTGACAAGGTGGTGGGAGAACCTTAGGGTAGACACACACAATTAATTTAAAAATAAAATTTAAAAAAGAAGAGTCCTTTAAATGATTAAATATCAATTAGTTAAGAAATTAGACAGGGGAAAGAGGTATCTAGACACTTGGGGCTGCAAGAGCAAAGGCACATGTGAAAGAATACACAGGAGCTACAACACTACAAAGAACTGAGGTTAACCCCATACTTAACTGGCTCTAAAATCTAAAGACACGCTTCTTAGTTAGCATGCCCCAAGACGTACACAGAATCCACATTTGCCTGAGTAGATAGGCAGATGTTTCTTTTGTAGCTAGATATCAAAACTATACATAAATATATGATCATATAGTCATTTATTTGTATGTACATATTTAATATAAAATATTTTAAAGAAACATACATATTTAATATAAAATATTTTTTGAGTGGGTGATCCCCAGGGAATACAAAGATGTGAAACACATATATAAACAAATAAAATAATTAAAAATAGTTTTGAAATATGAATGATATAATACTATACCTCTGAATCACATACAGTGTTGCAAACCAATATAACTTTAACTAAAAAAAAAAAGCCTCCCTGAAAAATTGCTTTGCTGTTACACTTTATAGTCTGATGAATTTAAAAACAAGTCATTCTCCAAGAACCTTTAAACAGTTCAGTTAATGCTCAAGCTCTTGCTGACAATGTACAACGAAGCTAAATGATTCACCAAAATCCACAACAGATTGAATTTGAACAATATTTATGACATTTTTAACTTCAAGGATCAAGTTGAAAATAGAGATGGAACATCTAGTCCCCCAATCTCATAAATGGCATTATTTTTTTTACTAATAAATTAGTTCCAACAAATTCCTCTAAACACATTAATTTTATCTCCTCTTGATTCTGATGAACACTTCATTCTGAAAAGGTAATGGAAACTGAGACTCAGTTGGAAGTCATCTGGACTTGAGTAAGGAGTTAACTGAAAAAAAATTTTTTTGGTATTCATCATGATATAGACTATGGAGTTGAGGGTCTATCCATGGATACAAGAGAAGTTATTAAAAGACAATCTGGGACTCATGGAATCTTTGAGAAACTGGGAGAACTCCGTTTAGAAATGAACAGATAGGTAGCTTTGGATTCTGGGAAGGAAGAACCCTGATAATAACCAGGAACAGTCAGATGATTTGTCTTTTTTTCCTCCGTTGAAGATTCAAATTCTAGAGAAAGGTTACCCGAACATTTTAGTATGGGATATCCACTCATCTGTTTAGTTAGGGACCTGGGTAGAAGTCAGTTGCTATAGTTGGAACAGACTATATTTAATTGGGATAGGAAATTTATCATAAGATTATTGGATCACATTTGCGGAATTGACTCGACTACTGAAAGACAAAAATTCCTTTTCCATGAGTGAATGGAAGATAGAGTAAAGCTGGATCTCTAGGAAGACAAAGAGAGCCTTTCTTTTTGTTTTCCTGAGAGAATGGGTTATCTCTTACAGGTTTTAAAAGCAGATACTACAAAGAAAAATAAACTACCAAGGTTTAGTACTAAGTTAGAAAGGTAGAACCAACTGAGATGTGAACTACTAAGAAAAATATGGAATCAATATTAAAAACTGAATCAAAATTTAAAATAGATATGACTAGGCCAGGCACAGTGGCTCGTGCCTGTAAGCTTCAGCCTATGAAACGGCCAGGACTAGGGATCAGGGTTCGAGTCCTGCCTGGGGCCCATAGCAAGACCTAGTTTCAAAAAAATAGCTGGGTGTGGTGGTGCGCGCCTGTAATCGCAGCTACCTGGGAAGCTGAGGCTGGGGATTGCTTGAGTCTGTGGTACCCTGGGCAATGTGAGCCTGCGGTCCCACGGGCAAAAATAGCGAGACCTAGTCTCAAAAAAAAAAAAAAGTAGATATGACAGGAATGATTTATATCACTATTATCAGCATTGCTCTAGAAATTCCAACTAATGCAGTAGGGCAATAATTATAAATGACCATTTATATATAAGAATATGAATGAAAATTGGTAAAACTTAGTGTTGCTTAAGGATAACATGACAATGCATAATAAAAACCCAAACAAGTCATCTGGAAAGCTAAAGTAAATTTTACTGTATGTCAGCAATAGCAATTACATGGACAATATGATGATTTTTGAAAGGTTTATTCACAGAAGGTAAGATACAGATAAGCAAAGTACAAAACACCAAGGAAAAATCTTAAAAAGAATGTGTAGGAGTAATGAAGAAATTTCTATAAAATTTTTTCTATTTTTCTATAGAAATTTCTATATTATAGAAAATGCTGTAGGGGCTTTTGTAGCAATTTTAAATTTGATAAAATGGTCTCATAGGTAGAATAAGTCAAAGTAGGCTTTGAGACTTGAAGTGATTCTAGCTAACTTGGCTCATCGCATGCTTACTGAAAAGGTAACTATTTTTTTCATGTTTGTACTACATCAAAATTCAATTTAATAAAATAAAATGTATAGTCCTAAAACAGACTGTAATAAATAGAAGGATTTATCCTTATGAGATCATCAGGTTTGTGAACAGAAGTGTTAATGCAGAAGTACTCATTTAGTTTCATCTAAAATTGGCTGACCTAGCTTAACTTGCCCAAGAGTATATGCTACTATTACAATATAAACAGAGCTAAATTCTTGGTACAGAATTTGAATACAGACAACAGGCAGTCTATATGAGAAATGCCTCAATTACAAATTAATGCTTGTAATAAAGAAAGTGTATCTATTTTCCATTAGAGTGAAACCACTATTTGTTCTTCTTTTATACAAATATATGACATCTTAATAGGTATGTTGTATTTACTCTTTTTCTCTTGTTTCCTTCATGTTTATCTGATTTGATGGATGACTGTTGCTCTTTTGGTATAGTCCAACACATGACCACATGAGTTAGTTTTACTTTTAATGTATATTTTGAGTCCTACTGTGCTAGGTATGACTGAAGTTCATATAGCAAAATTCACCTAGATATTTTCATAAACTTCAGTAGCTGGTATCAGGAAGAAACTGCAGTAAATTTCTATTTTAAAGAGGAATTAACATAACCTAAATAGTTGATAATAGGAAAATGGTTTAAGAGATCTTTGTGGCCAGGCACAGTGGCTCGTGTCTGTAAGCTTCAGGCTATGAAGTGGCCAGGGCTAGGGATCGCAGTTCGAGTCCCGCCTGGGGCCTGTAGCAAGACCTAGTTCCAAAAAAATAGTTGGGCGTGGGGGCGTGCGCCTGTAATCCCAGTTACCTGGGAAGCTGAGGCTGGGGATTGCTTGAGTCTGTGGCCCCCCGGGTAACGAGAGCCCGCAGTTCCACGGGCAAAAAAGCAGACCTAGTCTCAAAAAAAAAAACAAAAACAAAAACAACACATCACTATAATGTAGCATTATACAATCCCCCCAAAGTGAAATTTTTAGGAATTATAAATCATGTAGTTCTTTCAGTAAATGAGTTATGAATATTTCTTTTGTTCATTTTCTATGTGATTTATTTTCAAATTTTCCTACAAGTATGAGAATGAGACTAATTTATTTTAAAAAGATTAAAATCCAGATCCAGAAAATATATTAATAAGTAGCAATGATGAGTAAATTATATATAAACAGCTATGTAATAACATCTGATGTCTAGTTTTTGTTGCCTTTACAAAAGGACATTTAAATATATTCAAGTAAATGAATGATGATGGAATTCTAATTTACATCATCAAATACATCAATAGTTTCCACCATTCAACAAATGAGTTGCACTGTATCATGTTCACACATTAAAAGAAGTTACCTAATCATAAAAGAAAATGAGTCAGATACCACTGTCAATTTCATGGTAGTTCCTCTCAAGGCAGGACTTTAAAATGTAGACCCTTTAACTCTGAACTTGCAAAGCTTCAATAGGTAGAGTAAGAATGGCAAGATCTCAGCTACTATATCTCAAGTAGAACTCAAGATATAAGCACCAGATATCACAATAACTTCTTTTATTCAAATAATTGATAAAAGAACCTATAGCTGGTACATGTGGTTGATATTGTGTTCATAAACATGATCACCAACTAATTTGCAGAAGAGTAAAATACAGTCATTCTAGGGACTTGATTCTAAAAATAATTGACATCTAGATGAATCTTTTTGGAAAATTTTACCAAGCAGAATAATCTTCATTGCTCTTCTGAACCAAAGATAGAAAAATGCATAAACCATTGGATTTAAAGTAGAGTTCAAGTAACCAAACCAAACCATTGCATCACTCAAAATGGGTGGAATGGTATAGTCCAGGAAAGGATCCATGACTGTGCAGACAAAAAAGGGACACCAGCATATTAGGAAAACCCCCATCACAATCCCTAAAGTTTTTGCAGCTTTGCTTTCTTTATTCTGTGAAATTCTATTTTTCTCTTCTGGACCAACTTGAAACTGATTTGTGTCACTAATTGATCTTGCCTGCCTTCTAGCTATGAAATATATTCTATGATAGAGGAATAACATAATAGATCCGGGTATATAGAAAGAAACCATAAAAGACAAGATCCCAGATATTTTACTATGGAAGACAATGCAACCCCCTCGGCACTGGACTTGTTCATAATACATTTCTTCAGCTCCTTTGAGGTTTAAGTTCAGAAATATCATTCCAAATGCAAAAAGAGCAGGGACACTCCAACTAATGACGATCATCACAAAAATAACCAAGATACTCATCTTGGCTTGGTATCTCAATGGGTCACACACAGCGTAGTAGCGGTCCATAGAAATGAAAGACAAATGGAAAATGGATGCTGAACTCAGCATTATATCAGTGCTGGTGTGAATCTTACAGAAGAGTTCTCCAAAATGCCAGTAATTCTCAACAGATCTCACCATGCTGTACGGCATGACCAGACACCCTAGCAGAAAGTCTACAGTGGCCATGGAAAGGATGAGCCAATTTGTGGGGCTATGGAGTTGTTTGAAGTGTGATATGGAGATAATAACAATCAGATTGCCAACAAGTGTGGTCAGAATTACAAGTGCCATTAAACTGTACAAGGAAACACGGACATCATTTGACCAGTCATTTTTCACACAGGAAATATTAATCAGATTATGGCGAAAAGGCATCATTCCCATCATCCACCAGTTTATTTTTCCCTTGGTGTGTTGAGATATTTTCTTCAAAATCCATAATCAGATGAGCCTTCCTTCTCCTTTGATTTCCAATACTTCTTATCTCTATCCCAGAAACCTGGGAGGAAGGAAAATAACAGTAAATTATTAGCAATTTGATTTCTTTCACTTTGAGTATATTTACCTATCAGTTCTTGCTGAAAAATAATCATTTTAGAAAGTTTTTATTCCAAAATTAGCTCAACAGCTCATCTCAATATTTTTTAACAGCTACTTGATGTCCCACACTATGCTAGAATTGGAAATTTGATTTATTTGTGTGAAATACAAGAAACTGCTATATTTTTAGGTCAGAGAAGATAAAATCATGACATTTTGTAAGCTTTAATCCGTGGAAACAGTCTTTGCCTCATGGAAAGTCTTGTGGGAGAGACGTACATTCTAAGGGGTATGCAAAAACTGCCAAGAAGTTTGGAATTAAAATACGTGACTCTAAATGTGCCTCTATATATTATTGCATGCTTTTGCACTTGATTATATATGTGCTATTTCCTACTTTATAAGTGATTGTCATGGAAAGTTCATCTATTTTCAGTTTGCAAAGCACCCATAAATATAGTTCCTGCATTATTTAACTTTGACATCTATAATATCAACATTATTCCTGATGAAAATGATATGACATGTTTTATTAATCTATAGTTTTAGTAAAGAATTGAGGCTTAATTCATGAAACCATTAGAGCTGGCATATCACATGAGGTCTCCATGCAGTTTCTTTTTTACTAATGCAGCTTTTATTGACATTGCAGAAAGAATCAACTAAATAGAAATTATTTTCAAGAACATTGAGTTTGAACTTTCATATTAGAATGAAATATGTCTTAAATAATGACCACTGTGATAATAATGCATTGTGATCTACATTATTAAGGATTTTTAAAATTGTTTATTTATTTATCTATCATCAGTAAATGGCTATTAGGATACCTCCCCCTCCTTCTCCACCCCCTCCAATTACTCTGAACCCTCTCTCTGTTATCTGTTAAGTCCATTAGTCTCTTTCTTTCCTGTGGCAGTGTACTTTCTCTGGGTGAGGGACTGTGTTCTTGGAACATGGCACACCATGCTGGTGGATTTCAATTTAATCCTTGCTCTGGGCAGCCAGTCTGTGTTTATTTGCAGCCTATGAATGTTTTCAAATTGTTGGTTGTCTTTCCATTCTGTTCTCTGTGTTGTGTAGCTGCTTCTTTGCCTTATAGTTCTGGTGTCTGGGTTAGGGGGCTTGCCCCAGTCATCATCAGTGATGGAGTTTCTCCATGGGGACAGGCATCTGTGAATAGTCATTGCAGATCATCTCCTCTCCCTTCCTTTGTCACTTTGTTTTGAGGCCGATGCCCTGACTCTGTGGACTTCTTTTCCCATGGTCTGGTGAGGGGCACCTTGCTCTCTTAGATGATGTATCAGAAATGGGATTTTGGCTCATCCATTCCCGGTGGGCTTGTAGGTGTGAGTCCATGACACCCTGTCTATAGAACAGTTTTGTCAGTCCCACAAGCACTTTTTCTGTCAATATTCCATCTCTTGTATCCTTCTCTGATGTGAGGACTGGATGCTTACCTGGTCCCTCACCCATTCTGAGACAATGTTTGTATTATTTGTGCACTTCTTTCTCCTCCTGAGGACCAACTAGAGTGAGAGTAAAATAAAGGGGGCATCTACCCACCACCCCCATCGTGGCTTGGGCTCTGGCACGACAGGGGCCCGAATGGCCCTGCCTCAACTCCCCCTGGGATAGGAGCGCAAGTGTGCCATGCTGGGACCATTGGAGCCTGCAGATAACTGCACCATGCAGTTGCCCACTGGTGGACAGAGACTACCATCCCTTCCCGGACCTCCCCCACCTTCAGGCTCACAGACTGAGGGGTCCATTTCAGGGGTTCACACACCCTGCCCCAGCTGGGAAAGAGACCCTGACTGTGGGGTCCCTGGGCATGCAGGCAGCCTTACCCATTATTAAGGATTTAAATAGGCAAACCATATCGTGTGTAAGAAGCTGATCTGGCACAGAAAAAGGAGCAGAGTTTTTGCACAACTACAGACAGAACTGTAGAATTTTTTTTAACTCTGAAACACATTAAACACTATTTTTATACAACCCACATTTATAAAACAGTAAAAATAAAATCTTATGAAGATAGCAGCTTCTATTAGAATTTTCCTTTATGCTTCATTAAAGATCACCAAAACCCCATGTTTCTATATGCTTCTGAAACTAAAAGTGTAACTAGAAACTAGAATTTCTAATATATAATAGAAGAAAAGGAAGAATAAGATGAGGAGGAGGATAAGGAGGCAGAGAAGAGAGAGCAGGTGGAAAGATTGTAAATTTCTGTCTTTTTCATTCTGTTGTAAAAAGTGTTAGAAATTCACTATTTTAGAAGTGTGCCTTTTCAGTTTTCTCCATACCCCTGTAGGCCAGCAGGTTATAACAGGACTCATAGAAAACCCAATTTATCCAAAACTAGAATTGGAGGAATAAAATATTTATGTACAAAAATGCATATTTTCATAAATTTAAAACATCTCCTCCCAATCAACTTTCTTTTATTCCCAGGAAGAAATATATTCATTCCCAATGAAACTTTTATATTTTTTTTTTCAGGTCTATTCTATAAGAGAAGAAACAGCAAGCTAAAATTATCTAAATTTTCTGAACTAAGAATATTTGAATTATAATTGAAATTACACTAAAAGAATGATAGATTTTTTCACCATGAAATTTAAGTGTAAAAGTAAACTTTACTGTTTAAGTCATGAATTTCCTCGACTTCTTTTCTCATTCCTTTTTTTCCTTCATTCTTTTACTTATGTGTTTGACATAGTGGAGAAACTAAACAATACACCTGTACTAGCTATTCAGAAGTGTTGGTTAATTAATTACTGAAGGTCAAAAATATTTTTGCCTGATATTAGCAATTGAGTAGAATTGCTCAGCGAGAACTAGGGCTCAAACAGAAATGAGGGGAACTGGGGTTAGGGGCAAACATGTTCAATTTTCAAGACTATATTCATAGCAGGTGACAACTTTGTTTTCTTATTCTTTATACATCTCAAATATTCAGTTCCCATATAAAATGCAAATGACTCAAAGTCATCCCTCATTTCAAATTTATACATCCTAGTTTCAGAGAAGTAAATCCTTAAAGCATAGACTCTTGGGAATTGTTGATGACACTAATGCTTGATAATGTTGATACCACTTCAGTAGTAGAAAATATCTGTCCAATGCAAAGGATATTACTTTAATAATTATGTATTTAAAAAAACCTGTTCTATTTTATAATAGATTTACTAGCTTAAATACCTTACGATGATATTTTGAGTTGAATACTTATCTTAAACATGACATAATCATTTTTGTTTCTTTTATTCCAGGTCTAAGAATTAAGCTTGCTAGAAATTATGTTCTGGGTACACAAACTATCAGAAGTAAACACTAATAGTAATATGGAAAATTAATAAATCTCTCTTTGATTATCTCACTGAGCAAACAGTTCTGTGCAAATGACCTAATCACCCAGTGTTTGAAAATGACATGTGAATGAAAAGTGAATTGGCAGGCGCTATAGTTTAGAACAGTCTGTCTAGTAGAACAGGAACTCACTGGTAAGGTTACCCCTGCACCCCAATGAAGGGTCAGCAGCACTAACACATCACACCCTTTGTCTCTGGTTCCATTAACCACCCATCTTATTGCTCAGATTTTCAAGGTCATACCCCTGTCTAGATCACACCTTACCTGACCCATCCTCCAGTCTACCACTACTCACAAAACCCTTCCTCTATACCCTCTGCAGTTCATAACCATTACCCTATTTCTTCTAGCTCTTCTCAATGCTTCCCTCACTTTGTCTAACTACAACACTCTCTCCTAAGGATATCTATCTGATACCTAGTTCAAATAGAAGTTAGGGAAGGTGAGCGTGGTAAAAGGTAACTAGCTCTTTTCTCTCCTGCACCTTCAGTATCCCTTTCTATCCCAACATCTGGAGGAAAAGTTTCTTCTTCACTCATTGCTATTAAAGACATAGTCCCTTTTTATTCCTAACCTCCACCATGGTGAAGTTGGGAATTTTTTGCCCCAGTTGTATCTTCTGCTGCTACAAACACCTATGGACTCCCCAATTACATCTTTTTATTTCTTGAAGATGTTCTGAAGATAAAGACCACAGGATGGAATTTTCAGATAGCCTGAATGTAGGTTGGATGAAGGTTATTAAGGCTTTTGGCTTGACAAGCTTGAAGGGAAGAGGTCCCATCTACTAACGTAGGAAAGGAGGAAATGAGAGAAGGGCAAGAAGAAGTAGGAGAAAACTGGAAAGTCCACCTTGAACTTGGATTTTGAACTTGGAGGTTGGAATTGCAGCTGAGGAGCATCTCTCCAGTGCCAAGATGCTGCCTCTGCTCAAATACAGGCTTGACCAGTCACAGTTTCTGCAACTCTGGACTTGCTACACAACATCTTGGGATGGCAGCTTTCTGCAGTAGAAAGAAAACCTGCCTCTTAAGGTTTTTGGAGGTGGGAAGGAGTTTGTTTTGTAAAGTATTTACACTAGTGTTTCATACATAGTGTTTATGAATTAAGTAAACATCCAATGAAATGTTATAAGGGCATATATAAGTAATATCACAAAGCTTTTTCAAGAAAGTTAAACACTGTCATTTTACTCATATATGGAACATAAAGAAACATGAAAAACAAAACAAAATAACAACTCTTAGATTATGAAAACAAAATAAAATTACGTGGGAAGAAGGGAAGGGAGGCGGTCCATCTGGTTACAGATTTCAGTTGTATGGTGATGAATGGGAACTAGACTTTGGTGTCAAACAGAGTGTAATATATATAGATAATGATTTATAAATTGTGCATCCTAAACCCATGTTATAAACTAAGGCTAGTTCAGTTTTGAAAGTAATATAGATAAATTTCGATCAATATATAGAAGGTATACTCTAGAGAGTCAAAACAGACAGAGAGAAATGAAAGTGAGGGGGAGATAAAAAGGGAAAAATAGGATATAATAAAACAAATAGAGGTAGGGAGTCATAAGGCAATGGACAGTGTACTATTCACTGCTGTAGTTCCAGGCCCTAGAAAAATGTCTAGAATGTGTATTGAGAACAAAATGAAGAAAGGATTGAACAAATTAACAAATTCAAGTGAGTAACTGAGGAATTCAGTTATTTCTCAGCCATTTGGGATCAATAAAAATCCAAGCATACATTCTAGCCTGGTTCTGAATTCCAAAAGCAAAGATGGAAATCTTACAGATGTCAAGATAGAAATTTCTTGATTGTGGTAATGAGGACAGGTGTTTGCATACGTCTATACTTATCTAATCACACACATTAAATACATACACTTCTCCCCATCCATATCAATTATAATTCAATAAAGATATATTTTAATAAAAAGAGGAACAGGATGAAGTTAGTGTAAGACTTCTCATCTATAATTTCAAAAGACAGAGGGCAGTGGAATTATCTAGGAACTATTAAGGTCAGAGAATGGCAGTAACTAACCCTGTATTCTAGCCAAAACAGTATACAGATGAAGTAAAAATAAACATAGCAAATGAACACTCTGAAAACTATAAGTACACTAATAATATGAAACAAGTCAAAACAAAAACTTCAAAATAGCATGAGATAAAAAAAAATAAAATCTACCATAGTAATAAGTAAATCAAAGTTTTTATTTAAGTTTAAATCAATAAGATTTATGACAATATGATAAATATACAATGTTTTTAAAATAAGGACTTTTAATGAAAAAAATCTACAAAAATGCTCAGTACTAATCTGGAACAGAAATACTCAATTATCTTAGTAACCCCTGATTCTTATCAGGATTAGTGAAAGTCTTGACTGAATCACAAGTTGCATAGCTAATAATTTAATTTTGGAGAGTTTCTCTAGCAATATATTTTTTAAATCTAAAATGCTCATTTTTTTTTGACAAGGCAAACATTCGATGCAATGATTTCTGTAACAGCAACAAAATAAAATAGATCTAAACTTATCAGACATAGATACAGTAAATACATGATGTTAATAAAATGTTAAGTTGGATGAGCTGGTTCTTTATGGAGAGACATATGTCAATGATATTTTGTTGAGTAAAGAAGCATTTGCATACTGTTATAAAATACTCTATATAAGAACATACATACATACATATCTTTGTATATGCATAGAAAAAAATATGGAATGATATACTCCAAACTCACAATGTTATTTACTCAGAGATGGTGCTACTGAAATTTTTAAATAAATAAAAAACAAAATAATGCTAAATTTTGCAATTGTTGTCCTGGGTGGTAAAGTATGCGTGATTTTACTTTCTTCTCTATCATTTTAACACATCCTGAAGTTTCTATTATGAGAATATTTTACTTTTGTAAACAGAAACAATTTAATGCAAACTCTAAAAATCTACTAGTGCATAACTGCTAATAAATAGATATTATTGATACTTCTTTAGCTTATATAATTATTCCATGAGCTGTGTATCCATTTCCATTCATATTAAAAGCACATGTATGCTAAATGTTTGAACCAAACACTGTCTCTGTTCCTGCAAACAAAAATTATAAATAAACTTGATAATAATTTATTCCAAATATATATTTGCAGCTCTGTAATTTACCCAGTTTACTTAAAATTTACTTAATTTTACAGAGATAAAGAGAATTAATATACAACTCCATTTATGAAGTCATGGATGCATGAGTGAAATTTACAATGAAGAATATTGTATATTTAATAAAAAAGAAAATACAAGTATATATTTTGGAGAGAGATAGAGATATGAAAGTAGTTTCCAAATGTTTATGTTTCAATTCTTGAGGTGAGATCTCATCAGCTTGTCTTAAAGAAATGAGGTAAGATTCATTTGCGATAAAAATCAACATTGATCCACAGACAAAAGACAAAAACAAGACCCAGTGATTCTAGGGTACTTAGACTATACTCAAAAAGTCTTTCTGCTGTGCAGACACCCACAAGATAACACCTGTCACATGAAGGTCACCATAAAAAAAAAAAAAATCAAGTTTTTTGACCAATGCATAGCATGTAGAGCAAACATACCCTAAATGAGCCCAGATTTTTCCCACCAAATAATATTTGAGCAATCTAAGGTTTTAATTTTTTAGTTTAGTACATAGTTTAGTTTAGTACATAATAACATACTTAAACATATTTTAACTTAAACTTATTAAATATATTTTAAATATGTTTAACAAACTTAAACATATTTAATTTTTAGACCTGTAAAAATCTCTATGAGATTTTCTTTTATTATGTCAAAAATAACCAATGTACACAGAATGACACTTCTTCATTCACAAGAAAACTAAAAATCATGTTTCAGCTTCTCAAAAACTTCTCAACCAGCTTTTCATAGGTGAATTTTTCATAAAAGTGAAACATTTGAAAACATCTATTAAGCAAACTTTTTAAAATATCTATAATTATAATTTTAGCTTCTCTTACTAAAGTTGAAATGAAGTAGTTAGACACTTTTAATCTTTGCATTAACGAATTCTAAATTTTAGCATATGAACAAATATGAAAGCATGAACAAGTCCTCGTCTCTCCTGCGTTCTCCCTATAAAGGTTGACCTAGACTCTGAGCAGGGCCGTGACTTGGTGAGGCCCTAATACAGTCAGACTTACCTCCTCAGAACATGGTTTTGCAGGGAGGTATCCGCCTCAAACAGCTGCCGCTGCCTAACACCACTGCTGCTTCTACAAGCTGCCTTGAATGCAGACGGAATGACGCAATATTCAAATCTGAAAAAAAGATAAGCTGATAATAAATCTTTTTAAAACAGGTGGTATATACTTCAGATAAATAGAACTGCAAGGCACTTTATTCTACCCTAACATCAGGAAGCTGGCAGCGAGCTAGCTAAACAGAGAAAGTAAACATTACCATTACTTCAAAAATAATCTCAAGCGTGGACCACGAGTAACCACAGTCATGGATTGTCAACAGCATTTAAAGAAGATACACGTCCATTAAAACGGCCACAATTATTGACTGATTTGAAAGTAAAGTACTTCTGTATTAAACGTCAGTACAAAGGAAATAGATCACACTGAAAAAAGCCGTTGACTTTTAAAACAGATCACCTGTGCCCACCAAAGGATCATTTTTAAAAATGAGAATGTGCTCAAGTTCAAAACCAGAAAACATTTAAAGTTAACTAGAAAGTAGCCAGGCGTGCCTGAAATCACTTGAATTTGCGGTTTCTAGACTATCCCGGGCAACATAGCAAGATCTGATCTCGAAAAAGCAGCCTGGTACAGTGGCAGACACCTGTATTCCCAGTTATAGGGGAGGCTGAGCCTGGGAATGCTTGAGTTGCCGGATTAGGACTACCCGGAACAACATAGCGAGACCTAGTCTCAAAAAAAGAAAATAAATTAATAAAATTAAAAAACAAAGTTAGCCAGAAAGTAATTTAAAGCTATGGCTTTTCCAAACTGAGTTTCAGTCATAAGAAGAAATGCATTTTGTCTCATGACTCAGTATACATAGACGCATGCATTCATAACAAAAGTAAACATTTTCATTTTAAAAACCCTTCTTTTGAATTCATTCTTTTATATTTTTTAATTCATGGGATGTACACCAAGCTTTGAAAGACAAAACCAAACAGGATGCATGTAAACAATCACAATTAAGAAACACTGCTTTGAAGCTGGGCACCGTGGCTCGTACCTGTAATCTTCAGCCTATGAAGCGCCCGGGGCTAGGAATCACGGTTTGAGTCCTGCCTGGGGCTCATTGGGAGACCTAGTTCCAAAAAAATAGCTGGGCGTGGTGGCATGCACCTGTAATCCCAGCTACCTGGGAGGCTGAGGCTGGGGATTGCTTGAGTCCATGGTACCCCAGACAACGAGAGCCTGCAGTTCCATGGGCAAAAATAGTGAGACCTAGACTCAAAAAAAAAAAAAAAAAGAAAGAAAGAAAGAAAGAAACACTGCTTTGGAGGTGATATTGCATACACAGTCCATTCATTTTTTCTTTTTCTTTTTCTTTTGAGCCCAGGTCTCGCTACATTGCCCAGGGTAGACTCAAACCTGTGAACTCAAGCGATCCCTGCTCTTTTACCCAGCGCTGGGATTATAGACATGCGCCACCACACCTGGCTCATTTTTTTTTTTAATTCTTATATATAAAATTTCCAAAATGATGTTTTTCTTACACATGGAGCCAGAGCATTCAGTAAAGCAAAATGAATATGATATCAAGTGTAGTTTCTCCTCTATTTCCATTATTTCGCCACAGGAAATCAGAGGGTCCTTGTGAGAGATTCCTCACCGATCCTGGGTCCTTACTCTCAGAACAGCTACTCCCTCTTTCCTTCCCTGGGAGAGGACCGGACCTTCTGCCATTTCATCTTCAGCTTTGCCATTTCACTTGTTTTGGCCAAAAGGATGTAGACCCAAAATATAAACATGTCAGTTCCAAGTCTGGTGCTTAGGAATACTCATGTGTTTATGTGGGTGTCTCTGTACCATCCCCCAAAGGAAAACATACCTTAGTGAGCTTCACTGGTTCTACAAGGGTGAGACTTGAGCAACAGATAATGGCAGACATGGAGCACATGGTAGAGCCACTTGTGCTGGTGCTGTGGATTTCTGTGTGTGAACTGCTTTGTCAGCAACTGTAAATCATGTTAAGGCACTGAGCTTGGGGCTGGCTTGGGAGGTGGCGTTTTCACGGGGGTAACTAACTGCATCAATGAATGGAGTCAGAGACCTGGTACCTCACCCTCCTAGCTGGGGATCTTTAGGCTAAATGGGTTGTCAGAGTGTTCCACACTCTTCTGCCATTAGCCTCTACAACCAGCATCTGTAGCATTGTGCCTCCCCACAATTGTGCATACCTGGCCCAGTGGGTGTTTGCACACATAAATGGGCACGCATGGGCCTAAGAGGGTGAGGGAAGAGGACTGGTCACTTTGGGAAAGGGAGGAGAGCACCAGAAGAATGCAAAGGAGAGTTAGAACTCCAGAGCAGAGAATGCCAAAGAGCCTGGAGGAAGGGTGAAGATTCAGGGGGGATTGCAGGTCTTCCTTGCTTGCCTGCCTCTCAACCCCCCAATTCATGCCTTGCCTGCTTGCCCTAGAAGGACCACACAAGGGGTCACCTGTGCTCTAAGTAGCCATTAACAAAAGCTTCGAAAGACCACACCAAACAGGATGCATGAAGTGAGCACTGTGCTTTAAGCAGCAAACATTGACTTTTAATTAAGTGAATGTAACTCCTGCTCCGAAATTTCCAGTATTACAAGTTGGTTCAAGAAGTAACACCTAAGTTCACTTCTTGTTAGCAATGCATGAAAATCTCAGTCATGTTCCAAAAATGAGTCCCGTGTTTGCCCAAATTATACATATGCCTGTCATTTTGTGAACGAGTTTTCTTTGCAATCAACACAAAGTCTCATCCTATTGGAGTTTGAGTTCTAATTAGAGATCTTATCGGTCTTTTTATTTTCCTATTTTATTTTCCTTTGCCTGGCCTAACACCAGGCAAATCACAGACACTCTATACATATTGTCCAATTGAATGATGTTGAATTATTCATTGAATCAATTATTCTGCCTTTTTTTCAAAACTTTTAAACCCAAAGTATTTTATTTATACAGAATTCTCGTAGTTCCATTTGTGTAAATAACAAAACATACTACAAGTCAATATTCTCTTGAATTTATGTCATATTCCTGAATATTTAACTGACAATTAAAGGGTGCTGAACTTGTGGGAAAAAGATAATTGTGTTTCTTCCTTCCAAGAATATAAAACAGCTTTTGAGACAGACACACAGAGTTAAATGAAGAGAGTGCTAAATAAATAGTAATATAAAGGCTGAGTTACAGAGGCATTTAAGAGAGATCTTGAAACATTGTGTGGTAACCAGGCAGTAGGGCACATGGAAGTGAATCCAAATTTGGAGAGAGTTCTCGGAGGACTCCACAAAAAGGCAACATGAAGAAGAGGGAGATACAAATCATTTTTATTTAATATTAATAAATTAATTGCACAGTTTAAAGTCCTTCAATAGTTACAGTCATGGTTGAAGTTGTCTTATAGGAGTATACACATTTTAAGCTTTCAAAGTAGTTCCTTTCGTTCTTGTTAAACACATTCATACTTCAAAAACACAGAAGCTAGAAAATATCTTAATTCCCACTATCCAAGTTTCATCAACTTCAAGTGGTTGATTTACTTCCTCCCTCTTACTTGCAAACAAAATTGAAGAATCATGATTCTTGTTATATGTGGGATAACAAGAACATTTTTATAAATGGCAGGCTTTTACAGGCAGTCATTCTATTTTCAAAAGATAGCTTTGAAAAATTTGTTATATATTAAGAAATTTTGATGAATGAAATGCTGCTAAATGTTTGAGTAACATTTTTCCTTAATCCCCTCAATAATCAACTAAAGTGGATATGACATACAAAAATCTTTGTAGATTTTGCTGAGTTTGGGAGGGTTTCATTGCAGAAGTCACTTTAACATTAAGATCATATTACCTGCAAACAACCAAAGCAGAAGTTAAACCAAAGTTGTGCTTTGAAAGAAGCATCTACATTGTCTCCAGAAACCAGTTTTTTCATACTTGCAGGAGTTCATTACTGAGGCAGTTATGAGTGCTCATAACCACTTTAAAAAGAGAAGAAATTTTATAATGAAGTGGACTGAGCAAAAGGAGGAAGCAAAGAGGATTCTGTTCAGTAAGATTATTACTTTATTTCTATCTGCATTTTGTAAGATTTAACTATATGTGTGTGTATCTTTAAAAGAAGAACAAGTAAATCCCTCCACTTGGAATCTAGGCCACAGCAGTGGTTCCTGTTGGAAGATGGTAAAAGTCCTCCCACCCTCACTCCTGGGTTATTAAGCAATATTTGGTACCAGTTTTTGTTTGTCACAACTGGGGGGAGTAGGATGCTATGGACATCTAGTGAGCAGAGCCCAGAAATCCTGCATTTATTTTAGAAAACCTCTAAGTTCTTTCTCTTTGAAAAGTAGAGAAATCCTTTCCAAGGTCAAAGAAGCCTCTGGCTGGCTTTAGGACCCAGGGAGATCTTGCTTCTGCACAAAGACACCACCTTGCAATGTAATCATTACGCTCATGCCTGTCCTCCAGTTTCCAGGGGATGACAGTCACCTAACCCAGTGGACATATCCTCATCCAAGAAGGCAAAAGTACCTATTGTCATATTTTTCCATTGGGTAAAATCAACAAGCAAACACAAGTGGTCTCCCCAAGGACCAAATCAATTTTGGGTAATTTTTTTTTTTTTTTTTTTTTTTTTTTTTTTTTTTTTTTTTTTTTTTTTTTTTTTTTGAGACCAGGTCTCACTATTTTTGCCTGTGGAACTGCAGGCTCACGTTGCCCGTGGTACCACGGACTCAAGCAATCCCCAGCCTCAGCTTCCCAGGCAGCTGGGATTACAGGCGCGCGCCACCATGCCCAGCTATTTTTGGGGGGAACTAAGCTATTTTTGGGGGGAACTAGGTCTCTCTACGTGCCCCCAGCGTGACTCGAACCGCGATCCCTGGTCCCCGCTGAGGCTTCCTAGGCTGCCACCTACAGGCATGCACCACCATGCCCAGCCTGAGGGGTGAATTCTTTATGACAATGCTGTCTGTCGGTCCTCTCCCATGAGAACTAACTAGTGCATATGTGGGGAGGGCATCTCCAGAGCCACAGAGCCCATCAGATGCACGTACGCCGAGAGAGCACCACAGTCACAAATTAGGTCATGTGACTACGGATGCTGATAAATCTCAGGAGCTGCAGGGTGAGCCAGCATGTTGGAGACCCAGGAGAGGCCCTGGGGAGCCCCAAAGTGTGATAGTGCTGCTCAGAGCCAGTGGAATCCCGACCCAAGCAGAGCAGAGCCAGGTGTTGTTTTGTTTTGTTTTGTTTTGTTTGGGGGTGGGGGGGATTTGGTTTTTGTTTTGTTTTGTTTCTTTTTTTTTTTTTTTTTTTTTTAGGTTAAGTCAAAGGCAGGAGAAATTCAGTGTCCCAGTGCAAAGGGCAGTCAGGCAACAGAAGTTGTCTTACATCCGGGGGCTAATCTTTTTGTTGGCTAACTAGCCATCCTATGTGTGGACCAGGTCTTATTTGCTGTCGAAATGGGTAAGATTTCTCTCTTTTTAAATTATTTTGTCTTTTTTCTTTTTATAAGGTTTATTTCTGTGTGGAATCTCTTAGTAAATTGCAGGGATGTCCATCACATTAACGAAATCCTTGTTTCTAATAAAATTGTTTCATTCAGACAGGCCAGGTTTCATAAAGTTCCTAAAACTCAGGACAGGTTTCATAAAGTTCCTAAATCTCCCCACAGAAAACAGATTAATAAATAAAATCATCTTGATGCCACTAGCTGAATATTTTCACAAATAGTACAGGAAGGAGGTTTTGAAGACTAGCTGTGTATCCTTTATCCATCATAAATAGAAAATGGAAATTAATGAGGCATTTAGTATATACATTTCAGGAAAGACATCTTCCCTTTCTGAATCAACCCTAGGACACTATATCTTGAAGGTCAATTTCTTATGGAGCTTGAGTCTCTGGCATAAATATTATTTTCACATGGACCTGCAGATGCAGCCTACTGCAGATTTTTGTAGGATGTGGACTTTTATAGCGGATTCTCTCTTTCCTGCTAAAAGCCCCAGAATGGAGTGACTCAGTTGGAAGCAATTCCAGCATTTTCACCTATCCTCCTCACCCCTAACCCCAGTTCACCCTGCCCCCCAGAATACCCACACCCCACCCCCAGCCCACTAACATGGGAAGCACAGGGAGGGATAAACTAGGACAACAATTTATTATAACAGTGGATTTCCCAGAGTGGTCACTTAGAAGTCTTCCTTGCAAATTCAGAGTCTGCTATCTATGCTCAGGCAGACAGCCTAAGCTTAGTATCAGCAATAAAGATATACTGTGAGGCAGAAGAAGCAAAGATAGGTAAAGGAAGAGGAGGAAGAAGAGGGAAGGAGGAGTGACTTTTGCCAGGTTAGACCCATCCCTGAGCCGAGTTTACACAAAAGCTCACCTGAGAATTAGATAAATTGCAATGCTATTAAAGAGCCACAGTGGAATTGGCTATGGAGTTCCAACTTCTAATGGCTACCAAGAATTTGAAAAAACAAAACGTTTAAACAAAAGAGCTCCTTCTCTATAGCTAACTTCTCCCACACAGTTGGTAGAGAAAACTGAGCTAACTACATTAGTGATAACTCTGTTTAACCTCCATTGAAGAATAAGTGAGCGGGGGGAAATTTATTACAAGTTAGGCATGTAATATTATACCATACTAATAGTAATTTTAAAACAGTTTCAAAGCAAAATTTGTCATTGTCTAAATTGCTAAAATCAGTGCAGTATTTTTTACCAGAAGTCCCTGAAAATAGCTTTCACATATTATTTCAGTTTAAATTAAATAATATATATATTTATAGAATGTTTCCATATTATATTTTCCTGCTGCAGTGATTTTATGATCCATCTTTATACATTCAATGGCAGGCTTTTCAATTAATTTTGACTCATATTGCAACAGCAAATAAACCCTCAGTTAATTGTTTCTGATAGAGTAAGATAAAATTTTATCATAGACAGGAAGTAAAAACTTAACTGATTTCAGTTAAATCAATGTTACAATCTGATAAAACAGCACATGACAATTCAAATACTTTCAGAACTCAATCCAAGGTTTATCCAATCAAAATATTCACAAAGTCCATTGCCCAAATATTAATGATTCATCAGAAAATCTACCACCATATCATGACAGGTAGGCTTTATTTATTTTGGCAGAAATTCCATTTTTAGAGGTATTGATGGCAAATTAATAGATGTTAATCCTGATAAAAGCTTTTGCTGTATTCCTGTGATTAGAAGATCATTCCATAAACCAGGAACATGTGTACAGACTTTAAATATATGCGCTTATTAAATCTTCACTTTAAAATATTCTACAAGGTAGGTACAATTGTTACTTTCATTTTACAGTCTTTAGTTTTCACATTTTTGTCATTTTTGTTCATATTTATAATGTCTGCAGTATGTGTACAGTGTATCTAAATAAAAATGTATTTCAGTAATTTATTTATACAAGATACTATGACCACTACTACCAAAATCCCAGTTCCACCCTTTATTTTTTAATCTATCATTTTTGAATTACTCAAAAGAGAGAAAAACATTCTGTTAACTCCATGAATACACAATCGGTAGTAGAGCTATGAGCATTACTCTCAGTCCTGGTGCCCTGAGATCTAATGAAGCATTTGGCTCCTGATCCTTCTCATACAACCTGCCAAAGAGAGTTACCGTCAAGACTGGTCCAGATGGTGGCTTCAGACTAAACAAGCGTCCATCACTTGACACCTAATTAAAACAGAGAAATTGGCTGAGTCCACCTTTATGTCATACAACCCATACAACACTTAAAATTCAGCACATCTGGATGATGAACAAATAAAATGATGACTATATTCTGTCCTATCCATAATGCCTGCAGAGGCACAGAGCATGGAGCTCTGGAGCTGGGACTTGTTCACTCATGATTAAAAAGTCTATAATCAATACCATATAATTCACTTACCAAAGAAAGCATCTCACACATTAAGAAACTCCAAACAGTGAACTGGAGAGTATATAAGAGAGAAATCTAGTTTTCGCAGTCAAGACAATGACACTTCCAAATGGTCAGAAGAGATGAAGAGATTATTGAAGGGGCTCTGACCTCAGCATTTATCAATTACCACATCCTCCCAGTCTGCCTGCTGTCCCCAATTCCAGCCCCCCCCAACACCCCACCTGAAGATCTTTTTATCAAAAAAAGGACTGAGAGCAAAACCAGCAGGAAAACTCAGTTGCAGGACATTGCTGGGCTTATGCTATGATGCTTCTGCAGCAAGGAAGTACTTGTAGTCACTAAAATAAAGAATTTCTTGCTTCTTTTGCCAAAGTCACCATGTCAGATTCTCTCTCCCTCTGCTCCTGTTTCCTTTTCTCCTGCGGCCACACAGGTGCTCACACACCAAGAGTGGAGTTTTTTAACCACCCCAAAGCCATCTCAGTCCAGGGGTGTCAGAGGGTGTCATTTGGTAAGAATGGTCCTGAAGCTCTTCTTGAGTCTTCTTCCTACTCCGAAGACCCAAAACCAGCCCCTCATCTCTGCAATCCCCCAATCACAAATCTATCTTTAGTCTCAAATGCATACTGACTTTACAGTGAGAATTTCCTGATTAAAAATTCAGCCTGCCCACTAGCCTGCCAGGGGTCTGGACTGTCGGAGCTCCCTTGCCAGCGGGGAGCAAAAGCGGCAACAACCCCTGGGTAAGCCCCCAAAAACCTGGAGAGCCTGGGAGGGGTTTTAGCCCCATCCAGCAGCGGATAGTTGTTGCACAGGGCAACCATCTGTAGCCCGGATTAGCCGCGGCATGTTTTCCCCATCCCCCAACCCAGGTGGGGTTTGGGAGGGCGCTTGACCAGCCATATGGTCCTTGACCCAAGGCAGGGAGATGCTAGTGCATGGCCGGGGGGGGGGGGGGGGGGGGGGAGTAATGCCCCTTCCATTTTGCTCTCCAGCTAATCTTCAGGAGGTGGAAAAACATACATAATACAAACCCCATCATAGAATGGGCAAGGGATCTGGTAAAAATCCTGAGCTGGACAAAGCTGATGGACAGTTGAGAGAACCAGTGCATGCAAGACAGGAGAAACAGCTATGGAAACATGATGTCACAAAGTGCACCTACACGCTCCGCAGGTCTAGAAGACCCAAGACTTCATTTCAGAGATGCCTTTTAGGAGACCAAGGTGCCCCTCCCCACACCATGGGAGAGGAGAGGAGGGTCAAGAACTGGAGGCATTTTTCCCACAGCAGGGTTGCAAAGTGAGACACAGGAGACGATCTACAATGGCTACTCATCGATGCCTGTCCTGTATCCATAGAAAAACGTCTTCACCGACACTGACAGGGGGTGAGACCCCCTACATCGGATACCAGAACCATAAGATAAAGCAGCAAAACAACAGAGATGGGATTGGAGAAGTCAGCCTCCAAGAAGAAAGCATGGACAGACCACAAATAAATATAGACTGGCTGCCCAATGCAACCTTAAGACTGAAAACCAACTAGTAAGATTCACCTGGTCCCACCAATACAGTCCCTCAATGAGTGAAATAACACTGCCACAGGAAAGAAAGAGACTAATGGACTTAACACAGACTAGCAAATAACAAAGAATGGGGTTTGAGAGAATGGAGGGGGCACCAGAGAGAGGAGGGTGGGGGAGGTATCCCAAAAAACATTTACCAAGGTTGTGATTTAATGAATGAAAATGAATAAATGAATACCCCCCCCCAAATAATAATCCAGCTTGCTCCAGGTCCCCACCCTCAGGACAAGTGCATCCTTTCAGATGAATTTTGTATATTTGTCAGTAATCAGCTAGTGCTTCCTCTTATGTGAAATGAGATTGCAATATGAAACAAAGACACTTACCTGGAATTCTCCAGGTGCAAGCTGAACTTCACTCAGCAACACCTCAGGGAAGACATACTGGGTTCCAAAAGTTCCACTGAGGGAGAACATGTCAAACCTGGTGGACGCACTTTCAACGGAGCCACCACAAGTGCTTAAGTTTGTTGTTTGACATTTCAACAGTGTGCAGATCTAAGAGAGCAAATGCAAACCAGTAAGTCCCAAGAAAGCCAACGGAAACATTTATCCCAATCTAGAAAAACAATGATTATGGTCTTTGTTTCACAAATGTTACTTCCTCATTAGATTAAACCAGTTCATTGTTGGATAGCCAATACGATCAGTCATAAAAACAAAGGACTTCAGACCCTATTACTTTCTGTAATTCTGTCAAACTGTAAAATAGATTAAACCACAATAAGAGTCAGATCATTAGTCTATAGTGATGACAGTCCTCATCATTAGCAATGCTTTTACTGATAAAAAATGTTCCATTGAGAACATTCATTGCTCCAGGTAATAATGCTTTTAATAATTAAGAGTTTTCATTCTTTTTATTTTAATTCAGACACCATCTTACTCTTATTTCATTATCTGTGTTATACAATGAAAGAATATTAAAATTGCAATGAGCCCTAAAGTTGATCCAGAGACAACTCCTATAATCTGGAAATGTCACAGGCTTGGTATCTGAGCAAAGCCAGAAACAGTTTCAGCCTTGGTGCACAGGTATAGAATATGATACTATACCACAGAGCTGGCTGGTGTAAAATCTAGGCAGATGAATCACCTTGCGATGTGAAAACTCCAAAAGGAAGAGCCATATTCACATACCTCCATGTGTGCTCAAGTTTATTTCATGTCACCTTCATTTATTGCCTGGGTGCCTGACTAAATCTATCACCTCTAACTGGTTTTCCTGTTTCCACTTTACAGTTAGAAGACAAGCACTTTAGGGTAAGTATATTAGGATGTGATACAAAATAGCTTCAGTCAGGTAAAATTAGAGTGAACATGTATTCTATTCTAATCCCTTGAAATCTTACTGAAACCAACACTATTTTTTTTCAAGATCTACAGTTATCTTTTTAAAAAATATGTATATAAGCACATCATGGAATATTGTTCAGCAATAGAAAAAGAAGAAATCTTAACATTTATATCATGGATGGAACTTGAAGACACATTGCTAAGGGAAGTTGGCATAATAAAACAGAGAAAGTGAAACAGAGAAAGGCAAATACTGTATAATCATATTTACATGTGACATCTAAATAAATAAATTCACAGGGTTTAGTCAATAGGGGGATAGAAACAGCATAGTTTTAGAAACTGGGATGCTGATGCAGAATTGGTAATTTAGCAGATCTAAGATGGTCTCTTTTAAGGTGGAATAGAGGGAAAACAAACAAACGAACAAGAAAAAGTACAACCTAACTGACAGCAGAACTAAAACATACAGCAAAGGAGCGGGAAGGGAAAGAGAGTGAAATCAGGAGAGAGATGCGTACAAGAGCTCAAGATGATGATTCATGGGTGATGTGATGGTGGGAGAACTTCTGGGTAAATAATTATATATATATATATATACACATATATGTATATAACGAGATTTTTTAAAATTTTAATAAAGAAAAAAGCCAAGTACTGACTGGGTAGAAGGAAAGGTAAGTAGCCCAGTTGTATTTGATGTTCAATCAAACAGTGAATGATTTTGGTAGTTTATCCCAAACATAGCACAGGATATACTTAATATTTTTTGCAATCTATTAACTTAAGCTTTGAATTTACCTAGACATTTGCATTTTTGTTTGCTAATGAGGCAACCCTTTTGAGAAAGAGAATGAGAATTTCGAAACCTGGGAAACCTCACCATCCCAAGAGGAAGTCTCTAAAGAGAATATTCTCACAGATTTCCCCTAGCCAAAGGTCAACCAGATGGCCCACCTTTGGCATGTTATTAGTCACATGCTCAGAAGTTTCAACCCTTTTCTGACTGTCCTGAAGGATCACTACAAACAAGCAAAGTTTCTAGATGAAGCATGCAAATTCCAAAATGTTTCTATTCCAGTGCTTTGGAAAAGGGTCATTGACCAGCAATAAGAAGAGAAGGCATCATCCTTCACGCGAGGAAAGATCTACCATTATTCTTCCTCAGAGGAGGCAAGAATAGAAAACAGAAACAGGCTGAGATTGAGCATGGAAAGAAGGAAAATCACTTATTTTGTAGCCAACTTTTGTCACATAAAAATACATCACAATCTTTTTAATTGAAAAAAGCCATATGGCACTTAGTACCATTCAGGTCACATATAAAGATGGTAGGTTGATAAGCCACACAATATTTCTATGGAAGTAAATATTCTTCTGCAGCACAATTTTTAAATTAATTTTCAATTGATGGACATTTCCACCTGTGTTCTTGATACCATTATTCCCCTTTCCTCCAGCATCTTAGAGCATAATTCCATTCCTATAATTCCATTCTTTTCCACTTTTATTGCTTTTTTCCTTCAGTCCATAAGCATGGCACTAATATATTAGAAAAACAAAATTTGGTTGCCATGGGTCTCTCTCTAACCCATCTTGTTTCTCTTCTTCTTGCATCAGACTAGATTTTTGAAGAACTCTTCACTCACTGTTTTACTCACTGTTTCTATACCCTCCTCTCCTTTTGCCTTTTCAACCCACTGTACTCAGTTGTTCACTCTATCAGGCTCAGGGAATTCCACACAATTGGACTCATTCATACCAACAACAATGAACATGTTGCACAAATATGCTCCGCGATTCCCCCTTTTGAAAGTCTCTACTTCCCAGGCCCCCATGAGCATTCCCTTTCAAAATTCTCTATTTCTCCTTCAAATCTGCAAGTTTCTATTCAGCCCATTTCCTGCCCAAACACTGAAACTCCAAAGTGTTCTACCACTAGGCCTCTTCTTTATTCCCTTTACAGTCTCTTTTACCATTTCAACCGCTCTTGTGGATTTAAGTACCACCTGTGTCCTGTCCTTCTGAAACCAATATTTCTAAAGCTAATGTCTCTCTTAAGTGCCAAACCCATAAAAGCAACATCTGATGGTTCCAGTCAAATAGCCAGTACTTCCAAACCAGCACATCCAAGGCTGAACTCAACACCTCCCCATGCTACCTAGCCTAGTCTCACCTTCCTACCTGGTCCCACCAGTTTCACCAGTCACTCTTCCCATGAACTGGGAATATTGTAGTCCTTCATTCTGATTTCCTATTTAGTTTCAAGTTAACTGATGGACTCAGTTTTCTAAATATTCCTTGACTCCACACCCTGCTTTTATTTTTAGTAATATAATCTTGGTCCAAGTCCTAGTAGGGATGCTTATTAAGAAAACTCAACTTTTTGTCCTTAGTTTCATCATGTACATGCGCCCAGAATGGTGGGCTCAAAAGCAGATCTGATGACATCTTTCCATTACTGAGCATCTTGCCATAAAAGACCATCATGGACAGAATGAAGTTTAGATCTTAAGACAGACAAATAAGATCTTACAGTATGCTACCACCCCATAAAGGCTCTGATCTTATGCCTATAAATCATATACAATCTTGAAAGCCAATTACTTAAGCTTAAAACAAACCCAAAAAACCCTGTAGTATATAATCATGCCTCCAGCCTCATTTTCCACCAGTCCCTGCCTCCAAGAGTTTCATTTCACTAATATTTGCTCTTTCCTGCCTACCTGTTCTTTTACAACCCACACCTTTTCCACCCATGCTTCCCACCCCACCTATAATTTCCTGCCACTCTTTCTCACCTGGATAATAGCAAAAGATGGTAAATGATGTCTTCATAAAATTCCCTAGACCCCCAAAGTAGGCTAATTATATCTCCTTATTATTCCTACAACAAAATAGGCACATGATGCTCCATCACCTGCCAAACTTACTGAAATCATCAGTTAAAATGTCTTTCTCCCCCCACTAAATTCCTCAAAGGGAGAAGCTATTCTTTATATCACTGACGATATGATATGATATGAATGATATGAATTCAATGATATGAAGCTATTAGCGATAAAAAGATACTGTTGATCACTTCTTACCATTAGCACCAAATCTATATCCGGTGTATAAAAGCCATTGGATAAATGTTTGTAGAGCCCTTATCATATAACAAATTGTTACCCAATAAATGTGTACCAGCTCTCAAAGGACTCTCACTGTGCACATAATTTGTTATGCTTTATCTTTAATAAAGTTAAACATGGGATGTCTGGATGAAGATAAAACTGGCACCTCATCATCTGGGGAGCTGGCAGTGGTGCCAGAAGGCAGCCTCCTCGGAGAAGACAACACCAGAAACTACTATAAATAATGAGCAGGTGAGAGCCATCACAGTCAGGGAAACAACCTGTGCAAACCCAGAGGCTCTGTAAGGCTCTTTGGAGGTGGGGAATTAATTTCTCATTATTACAGGAGCCCAGGGATGTGTCAGAAAAAGTGAGCTAGGAGAGAGAGAAAGGGGCTTCATAGCAAAATTTTCTGAGTCATTCAAGATAAGAAATTTGAAGCACCAATTATAAGGCAGTGAAGAATTTTAGGTGAAAGAGGGATAGAATAATCAAAAATGGCTTTTAGTGATTGTAGGGTGAGTTTGATAAGGTTTTTTCCTCTGTTAGCCTGTATAACCTGCGCCTATAGTATTGTGTCTTTCCTATGACTATATGGTCTAGTGGGTGTGTGGGTGTGCATACCTGGGCCTGGGAAAGAGGGGAACCAAAGGATGAGTGAGCATGTGCATGGGATGAGAGAGCATAAGAGAACGTGTGAATGAGAGACAGACAGAGAGAGGGAGGGAGGGAGAGAGAGAGAGAGAGAGAGAGAGAGAGAGAATGTGAGCCAGAGCCCAGATAAAGAGTGTACAGATGGGGGGTAGGGGGGTGCTTTCCTGCCACCCTGGCCCTGGTCATGGCCCTGGCCCTGGCCCTGACCCTGCCCTGCCTTGTGTGTCTGTATAACTGCTAAGACCAATAAAGAACCTATGCAGATTGGTGAACCTGATGCCTCCCCTACAACTGCCAGTGAGGACTGGTTACAGTTCAGTGATGTTGCAGAGCACGCACAAGATAGAACTGAAACTGTCATCAGGAAGTCCTGTTAAGGGAAAATTCAGTCATCTAGGAGAACTAGGATGGGGCCAAATCAAGGGAAAGAAGAGCGAGCAGATTGACAGGGACATGGATGCTGTTTGTTCCTAGGGTCTCTGTCTTCCAGGCTATAATGGTTCCTCCTTTCATGTTGAGGGCTGAGAGATATTTGACTCTTTGCAGCAATAAACTATCACAATGCACATCTCAGAAATCAATTGTGTTTTTTCCAGGGCCCACCTGGAGCCAAACTCTTCACAAAACAAGTTAAGCATTAGTGACTCTATAGGGAATATGACAAAATTTGTTCAAGCAGGAAATATCAGAGGTTAGTCCTCGAAATGATCTGATTTGATTACTAGACCACTTTAAACTCTGACAGTACAAATAAATGTTTTGTCTTTTTTCACTTGGTTTAAAACAGAATGGACATGTAAAATATCAAGTTTCGATGGATGAAAACACAGGACACTTTTTCTAAACGGTTAAATTTGAATTGCAAATTAACAACAAAATGTTAGCAGACATATAGCCCTCCAAAGTATGACATACTTATCATTTTAAAACACAATTGTTTATCTGAAATTAAAATTTGAACTGGATGTATTTCATTGGGCATCTCTCCTGCCACCCAAATAATTATTACCTGTAAATAATAGCGTCCTTCTACAATATGCAGTCCATCAAATGCTCCTAGGACATAAGCTTCATCGGATCTCTTCTCAGACATCTTGTAACTTAGATGACAACAGAGATCGTTCTGACAAACTGTATAATTTCCTGTGACTTCTGTGAGCTCCAAGAAGGTGAATTCATCATGAAAGATAAAGCCCTTAAACTCTTCATTTTTCCTTGAAGGAACTTTCACACCACTGGCATAAGATGCCCAGTTCACCACTGATTGGCGTGGATGTGAATCCAATTGAGAGACTAAGACTTTCGCCTTGTTTGTTTTCATATCATAGTGAAATGCTCTGGGAGAATCAGGTGCATAGATGCCACTTCCTGGAAAGAATAAGTTGCTTGCTATTAAAAATATGAAAGTGAAGAAAAATTACCTAATTATTGTTAACTTAAATTCATATTAACATCATACTTCCTCTAAGCATTGTATTTTATTAATGAGAGTAAACTATGCCTATAAGGACAAGTGAGAGGAAATTCAGAAGAAAATAAGATGAGTTTCACAGTAGTGGCTTTAAAAGAAAGAAAAAGTTGTACATTCAAATTGAATAAGACTAAATAAATCAAAAATGAGATTAATTCTACAATGCATGCATTTATGGAAAGTTGGGTTGAAAATCACTGTATTGAGGAGTATGTGCCAGCAAGAATAAAATAATTTTCTGGCTTTTTTCATTATATCAGACTTGTACATTTTAAAGGTCATGAATTACCTGTCATTCTCTTTGAGGGATAATGTATATTGGATGCGAGAAAGTTGACACCCATTCCCATTGCCCAAGCTGAGTGAAATTCAATAGCTGACAGATGTGGCAGAACATTCATCCAAGCCGTTGGGAAGAGAATGGTGTCCACATGGAAATCTTTCACCAGAGTCACAGCAGGGTCATGGAAGAGTATATCAAAGCAAGTAAAAATGCCAAACTTCCCAAAGGTCGTATTGAAAGTCACCACCTCCGCCTCTTTGGGGGCATTGAACTGGTCTTCACCCATGAAAAGGTTTTGCTGCAATAAACAAAAGATGAAGGGGAGGAAATCTTTTTCAGGAAGACAGCCTGAACATCACCGTCTGAAAAAGCACAAACTCTCATGTGTTTGAGAGAACCCATTTCATCGATGACCACTTTCTTCACAGAAAAAAAGCAGGATGTTGGAGAATAGATGACTACCATTGCTTCAATCTCTGTTTTTATATGTGTCCACAAGGAGTTCCTTGTGTATTACAATCTTCTTGAATCCTCCACAACATAGAGTGAAATAGATTGTTTCTATTTCCCAAGGACACTGAACTATTTTCTTTGAACAAGGACTTTTCTTTGGTTCTTTTCTCTTCAAGAACAAGTCTATCAGATAAAGGTGTTTCATTCTATCCTTGAGCCATTGCCAAGGCATACCTTTAAAAAGATAAATGTCAAAGGGAAATGATGTGTTTTAATTCAGGAAATTCCTGCAGATTCTCAGCCCCACCAGTCTACTCGCCTTCCTAAAGGCTCTAGAGAACCCTGGCTTCCTCCCAGGTGCCTACCACACTCATTGCTTTCCGTGTTTTCCCTCTACTCTGCTATTAAAATGTGCTTATTATAGTCAACAATAATGATGATTTTCCAATATAATCTCTTGCTTTTGTTAAACATTCAGTAACAGTGATTTGCAAATCAATTCTCACCTTATGGTAGCGGGCCACCAGCCTCCCCTCAGAATCAAACACCACATCAGTGTTGTACTGGTAACGGCCGTCAGGGGGACACTGTGCATCACTGGTGTTGCAGGGCTTCTTGTCCCCCATATTTGCCACGACATAGATGGAGTTCTCCTTGGCCAGGCAGCTGAGTCTCACCTGCACTGGGGTGTAGCCAAATCTGGTATGTGCATTGGGAGAGGGGAAAGAAAGATCAAGCTTAGCTTTTAGGAAAATTCAGAATGATTGGTGCCTGAACCTACTATTTGATCAAGACTAAAATAAATTCTAAATAGCAGTAAATAAAAAAAGAATTGAAATAAGAAGAGCTAAAGAAAAATAAGCATCAGAAACTTTTCTTGGATGGGAGGACAAGGCATCCATTTTTTTGTTCATAGTGCTTGCTTTTTTCGTTTGTTTGTTTTGTTTTGTTTTGTTTTGAGACTAGGTTTTGCTATTTTTGCCCATGGAACCGCAGGCTCTCGTTGCCCGGGGTACCACGGACTCAAGCAATCCCCAGCCTCAGCTTCCCAGGTAGCTGGGATTACAGGCACGCACCACCACACCCAGCTATTTTTTTGGAACTAGGTCTCGCTACAGGCCCCAGGCAGGACTTGAACCACGATCCCTAGCCCCGGCCGCTTCATAGGCTGAAGCTTACAGGCATGAGCCACCATGCCCGGCTCATAGTGCTTGTTATCATCTGAAATCATATATTTGTTTATGTAGCCATCTTATGAGGTCTGTCACAGCTTATACACACTGTGGAGCAAAGATACAAATCTGTTCTACTGAACCCAAGCTGACTGAAAAGAAGTATCAGGAAATAGTGTTGACTAAAAGAACAAGTTGAAAGTAGGAGGATTTGGGGAAGATGGTGGGGTAGGTAGCACTAGGGAGCCAGCCCCATGCCTACACACCAACTGCCCAGGCAGAATCTGTCTGCTGTAAATGTTGGAAATTCACACTCAAAGATGTGAAGCTTGGGAAAGGAGCCAAGGGGGGAGGGGACTTGTAATGTCAATTGCAGCTGATTTCAGCTCTTACCACACAGGTGGCAGTCTAAGCCCTCCCCACCCAGCCCCATGACATTCAGTTCAGGAAGACCATCTAGGCAATATGTGGGTAGAGGAGGTGGCAAAGACCCTGCCCTCTAAATATCAGGAATTTGTATTCCAGCTGCTGGTTACTATTTCTGATCAAAGTGCAGAACAGAAGCGGGCATGTACAAGTATTCTCTCTCTCTCTCTGTCTCTCTCTCTCTGTCTCTCTCTGTCACTCTGTTTCTCTGTCTGTCTGTCTCTGTCTCTGTCTCTGTCTCTCTGTCTCTCTCTCTCTCTCTCTCTCTCTCTCTCTCTCTCTCTCTGTTGTTGCAAGGTCTTCCTTCCCTGACTCAAGTGACTTCCAGTGGATTTAAAGAGTCTTCCTTAATTTCTCCTACAGTTTTCTCTTTTCCCTTTTTTGGAAACAAATATTTAAGGACTAGAACATACAAAAGCAACCAGTCACAAATACAGGGGGATTTTAAAAGTCTACACTCATAGTGAAAGAAAGTTATAGGTACTTAAAAAAAAACCCACGAATCTGAGACAACCTTAAGTTTACCCCTCAAGTTTACCTCCAGCACAGAAACAGATTCTAACACAATCAAATACAGAGAAACAAAAGACAACAAGCATTAGGGAAAGGGAAGAATTTGATCTCCCAAACTATGACATTCTAGGATTGAAGTCCCCTTATAAATATAAAAAAAATTGTAAGGCATACAAATAAATAGCAAAGTATATCCCATTCAAAGGGGGGAAAATTAACCAACCCTGGTCAAATTTAACTAACGGGTGCTATTAATTGACTTTGTGAAAATCGCATTATCTGAATTTCCTTGATTTAAGATGAACATGGCATTGGTGTGCATCATATACCAGAATGTCGAGACTAAGTGTAGGAGGATTATTACTATTGCAACAGTTCAGATTCCCATCAGCAAGGTCAGGTTTGGATGGCCCCAGGCAGTGTGGGGAGAAGGAAATACAGCAACTTTTGCTTTTGCCTGATTTTTTAATTCTTTTTCACTTCACCTGTACAGGTACAGGTTTGGTTTATTTTTATTATTCAGCAAAGCAATATAAATGCAATTCTGAAAGGTGAGACATGTACCCATACTGAATATCTTTTGGCATATTTCATGATTAATATGGTTAATACTGAAATACTGGTTAATACTGAAATACAAGGTTAATCCGAGGTTATTGAGACTAGATAAGGACGCTGTGGAATAAATAGAACTTTGGTGCCACCTACTGACCAAAGTTATGAATGCTTTCTTACTTTTTAAATTTATTCATATATAAATTTCAATTTATTTATATATAAATTTATATATAAATTAACATATAATTTATATAAATATAATTTATTTATATATAAACTTCATCAATTTATATATAAATTTATTTACATATAAATAAATTTAATTTATCTATATATCAATATTCAAAGATATAAATTTTTGTAATCCCAGGGATTCACCCCCTCCACCCTCGCCACCATTCCCCCCTTACGTCATAGATCTTAACTGTCATTATCTACAATTTTGTATCATTAATTGTGAGAAGCCCTAGCAATGATTCACAAAACATATTTTCACAAAACTCCAGAAAGGATGAGAAATCTTATCTAAAATATTAGTGTTTTAATGTGTTCATACAAAGAGTGACCCATTTATAGTCTCACATTCATTTGTTTCAGTAAATACCTGAAATGCCCAGAAATACAACACATTGAACCATTTGAAAACAGATCATCTGAACTGACAGAATTGCTACAAAAAATAGAAGTCTCATGTTCTGGATTTATAAAATAGCTCTAATTACATATTTCCATCTAGTCCCTATGAATCTTCAAAGTGCATCATAAGTCTATCATCACTAGACTATAACCAGTATAATCATATATTCTAATACAAACTATTTTTTATGTCCCAAAAAGTTTCTAAATTTCAAAAATTAATACAGAAGATAATCTGTATTAAACTTGTCCTGAATTAGAATTTAAAAAATAGAGGCTGGGCACAGTGGCTCGTGCCTGTAAGCTTCAGCTTGTGAAGCGGCTGGGGCTAAGGATCGCGGTTTGAGTCCCGCCTGGGGCCCGTAGCAAGACCTAGTTCCAAAAAATAGCTGGGCGTGGTGGCGCACGCCTGTAATCCCAGCTACCTGGGAAGCTGAGGCTGGGGATTGCTTGAGTCTGTGGTACCCTTGGCAACTAGAGCCTGCGGTTCCACGGGCAAAAATAGTGAGACCTAGTCTCAAAAAAAAAAAAAAAAAAAAAAAA